>JARACY010000223.1:0-117467 GCA_029255725.1 Scrobipalpa atriplicella
GCTGAATCTGAATCTGAGCTATGCTGACAAATGTGACAGAGCTTTAAAAAAAATCGTTTGTTTATTTTGTATGGGAAATTAAAAATAATGCAAAACCTATCGTTTAATCGTTATATACCATTGTTATACCATGGTTTTATCCATGGTATAAATATTGTTTTATCAACCTGGTATTCTCTTCGGACAAAGAGTAGGATAATTCCAGACGACGGACCAGTATGTGACCAGTTGACGTCACGAACAATGCTGCCATTTAATTACATTGTTTATACTGTAAGGGAGTTTTTAATACGTAGTAAATAAATAAAACCTAATCTCCATCTAGCTTACTATTTATTTTTCGTCTTTTTAATGTATTTAGTAATTAATTTTAACTTTATACAATAATAACGCTTCTTTTTAGAAGTAAGTTAGTAAAAAAATACAATATACTCGGGTAATTTATTTTCAAAAAATGGCAATACTTTTATCAATTTTGTTTGATGACGTCAGCTGGTCTCATGTCGTGAACCAGCTGTCACTTGGCTGTCACGGGAAGAACATACCAGGCGGTTTTATCTAAATGTCATTTTGTCTAATTATTCGTGTTTTCGCAAAATACCTAGAATATTTTCTAAGATTCGAATTATCAAATCATCCTACGAGATGTATTTTTCTTTGGTTGCTTACTTTATTTGTTGCTACAGGTTCCTATTCTCAAAAGACAACATCAAGGCCGCATTCGACCTGGACGGGCTCTACCAGGAGTGCAAACAGAAACTGGCACAAGGAAAGAGCAAGAAGAATGACAAGACAGAGAAAACAGAATAGATTAGCAGTAAGCTTTAATAAATCAACTAATTTAGAAAAAAAAAATTACGTTCCACGTGCAAAGGTACCTTATGGAGGGTTTTGAGTTATCCACATCCCTGTGATCTGCAACTCATAAGCTATTCAAAAACCTTCAGACGCAAAATGTCCCTTTCGCAAAATGTCTACTCATCGCAAAACGTCCCTTTCGCAAAAGGACAACTCCGCAAAATGTCCCATTCGCACAATGTCCCTTTCGCAAAATGTCCCTTTCAGTCGAATTAGAAAAAGGGGACATTATGCGAAAGGGACATTTTGCGAAAGGGCCATTGTGCGAATGGGACATTTTGCGAAGTTGTCATTTTGCGAAAGGGACGTTTTGCGAAAGGGACATTGTGAGAAAGGGACCTTTTGCGAAAGGGACATTCTGCGAAAGGGACGTTTTGCGATGAGTAGACATTTTGCGAAAGGGTCATTTTGCGTCTGAAGGTTCAAAAACACTTCATAAAGTTCCCCTATGAAACCCTCCATAAGGTACCTTTACAAGTGAAATGTCACAAATGAAATAAGGTAAAAAGACTCGTTATGCTTTTGGTGAGAGGAGTCAGGACCAGGCGAGATGGGGCCCAACAAAATAAATATTATTTCTTATTTTTAGAATCTGCTGTTGAAGCCCTTTCGTTTGATATGCCACACTTCAGGATGAAAAAAAAATAATAATCCATAATCCCATACAAAAAATTGATGACGTCAGCACGCATTTTCTTAGGGAATTATTTTTTTGTGGTTCGAGCCTAAATGAGCGCTATGACCTCAATGTACTAAATGGCTAAGCTTCATAACTTATTGCAGTATTGTAAATGAAAGAAATCAAAGATTTATTTATTTATTATTTATTTATTGTTATAAGCATTTCTTTCTGGGATACCCACTACAAGAACTGACATACATTACGAGTACATACCTCGTTGTTACAGATGATTATAATTTTGTAAATTTAATTACTACAACACGAACAGCACATAAGTTACAAGAGAACGTTAAGTGGTCTTAATTAACGCTCTAGCTAGACGGACTGCAATCAAACTGCAAACCGACTGTCAAATTGCAGTTAAGATTCAGTGGCGGCGATTCTGTTGTAGAAACAACTTAACTCAAAGTTTAGTTCTGTCACTTTCTAAAATTGGAATAAAATTGAGACAGAAATACAACAGCTGGTTATAATCTTGTTGTCAAAGTGACGTTACTCGCCTTAAATAAAATGGCATGGTGTCGTGTATTTTAAGCGTTACACGTCGCCCTGATAGAATCCGCTAGTTAGCAACTTTTTATGAAATGTCAAAAACCGGCCAAGTGGGAGTCGGACTTGCGCACGAAGGGTTCCGTACCATCATTTACAAAAATGGTAAATAAAGTCATATCTGTTGTCCGACTCGCACTTGGCCAGTTTTTTAGTATTTGTTGTTATAGCGGCTACAGAAATACATCATGTGTGAAAATTTCAACTATCTAACTATCACGGTTCATGAGAAACAGCCTCCGAAACATTATCTACAAAAACACGTTTTTTGTATGGGAGCCCCCCTTAAATATATTAATTAATTTATTTTGTTTTTAGTATTTGTTGTTATAGCGGCAACAGAAATACAAAATTCTACTCTCTAGCTATCACGGTTCATGAGACACAGCCTGGTGGCCATCAGTTTTAAGTATGTGAACGTTTTAATTTTTTTTATTTTAGCCACGCTTATTATCTTGTATTTCTGTGTTCATGTTATTTAAATTTTAGAAAGTGACAGCTGACGAAACTCAAAATAAGAACTTTAGGTGGCAAGCAAAAAAAAAAAAAACAGAATAACGAGTCTTTTTCGTTTGTTTAATTGGATCTGAAACCAGTCATTTTAGCTGTAAGTATAGTTTTGCCTTAGTATAACAGCCTTACATCGCAGAATGTCCCTTTCTCATATTGTCCCTTTCGCAAAATGTCCCTTTTCGCAAAATGTCTATTTCTCATAAAGTCCCTTTCTCATATTGTACCTTTCGCAAAATGTCTATTTCTCATAATGTCCCTTTCGCATAATGTCCCTTTTCGCAAAACGTCCCTCTCGCAAAATCTCACTTTTTATAGATTAGTCAAATAGTGGGCATACTAAAAACACTAAACATTTTCAAAGGGACATTTTGTGAAAGCGATATTTTGCGAAAAGTGTCATTTTGCTAAAGGAACATTATAATATAAGAAAGAGCGACCAAGAGGCGGACCACTTAGTAGAAATAAAACCACGTCTTCGGTTGCAGACAGTCACTTTTTTATTGTCATCAAAAACCCTGTCTAGTATGCCTCTGTCAAGTCGTCAAGTCATAGAGTCCTAGTCTAGCGTCGTTGGTAAAAAGGTCGCAACAGACATTTTGCGAAGACACCGAAAACAGCTGTGAGATTTTTTTGCAATTCTTCTAGCTAATATTGGTCGAAACATGAAAAATAAAACGGCCCTCCCATACAAAATGTGTCGAGAGTCGAGACTGTTTTCATATTTAGACCTATGTTCCTTGGGGAAAGTTGTTCAGTTTCACGGGTAGGTTCACACAGTGAAGTTTGGTCAGCTAGTACTTTCACTCCCTGTATTTTGCTACACAGAATGAACGAATGAATGAACAAAATAAAAACCATAATTTCATTCTTAAGCCATCTCACTGCTGCATTTAAGAATTAAAAGAAGAAATAATGTTAATTAATTTGTTAAAATGTTACCAAAGATAAAAATTGTACATGTAGGTATAGGTAGAGGTACATAATTAATTTTGTATAAGCATTTCAATCTGATGAACTTTGTACAAGATGCACCCTCACTGAGAGCATTTGTGCGTAAGTTACTTATTTATGTGTTGTATTTTTGAAGTAAGGAAAAAAAAGTGATAGGCATTTTATTCGTGTTAGATTTACTTAAGTCCCAAAAAAACTGGTTAAAAGAGGCTAAGTCCAATGATTTTGAAAGTCCATTATAAAAAATGTTGATTATACAGGGTGTAACAGAAAGGGTATGCATCGAGAAATGTGTGAATCTACCCATGAAACTGAACAACTTTCCCTAAGAAACATAGGTCGAAAAGCGAAAAAAAAAATCGTGACTTTTCATACAAAATGCATCAGCTGATAGCGTATTTAGTATGGGAAGTCAAATTTTTGTTTTCGTATTTCAACCTATGTTCCTTAGGGAAAGTTGTTCAGTTTCATGGGTAGATTCATACATTTCTCGATGCATATACCCTTTCTGTTACACGTTGTATAAGAAGGTTATAGATAGTTATCAAGTTTTTTGGTCTTACCATATACGTTAATTGTTAAGTTAACAAGTTGTACTTTTATTTCATCTTTATTCCATATACGGGGTGTAAGGGACAGCGTCCCGCAAGCTGATAGGGGTTGCTCAGTCAACGATACTGAACAACTACAACCAGATTTTTTTTTCAGGAAATGAAAATAAAAATTTGCTTTTTCATACAAAATTACCACATTGATCAGACAATTTGTATGGAAAAGCATATTTTTTTTTTCATTTCCTGAAAAAAAAACCTGGTGATATGTGTTCAGTATCGTTGACTGAGCAACCCCTATCAGTTTGCGGGACGCTGTCCCTTACACCCGGTATACACACTTACACTTCCAGTAATATTTTTAGTTTTCATCGTCGATTTTTGTAAACCTCATTTTTTGGACTTAAGGACTTTTGCACCTTGGCTCTTCAATTACCAAAAAGTAATGAGAACCCAAAAAAAAAATATCTGTAAAGCGGGCCAAGATTCGTATGTTTTGAACAAAAAAGTTGTGAAATCTAAAAGTAAGCTAAGTTCTTATAGAGTTACTAGCTTTCGCCCCGCGGTTTCACCCGCCGCTAAAAGAATTTTCCCGTGGGATTGAGTTCCCGCGGTAAAAAGTTGCTTTTGTCCTTGATCAGGTTATTGTCATGTTGCTGTTAGTATGACCACATCTAAAAGATTCTTTTATTTCTGTGTGAGTGTGATATTTTCCGTAGTAAAAAGCTGATATTGCTATGCATGCGCATCGCACAGTGAGCGTAGCTTTCTAATAGTGAAATAATTTTAAAAATAGGTCTATTAATTTTCGAGTTCAATGATGACAAATTAAGAAACAAACAAATAAACTAACATACATACACAACACATATATACTTACAATCCTTAATGTATTAGTGATGGATGATAATGCTCGAAAGAAGCAAGCACCATCCCCTAAGGTACATTAAAAAAAACGTACATCCCTATTGAGAACCTCCTCCTTTTTTTATTTGAAGTCGGTTAAAAAAGTTAGTCTGGTTCGATGACGTTCTAATTTTAAAATTTTTAATTAAGTCTGTTCAAATTATCAAAACACAAATTTGCTCTATGAAGTTCTTGAATAAAAAGGTTTGCAATGGTAAGAAATCAAGAAAAAGAGCTGTTGATATTATTACAAACTTTCATCACCTATTTAACCCCCTTAAGGATAAATAAAATTTTAAATTAAAAAATCAAAAAACCCAACTGCGTAGGTAATATTACTTACTTAATTTATAAAATTTACCTTTAAAAAGATAAAAACAAGTAGGCATATTTCGATTTATTATCCATTGACTAGTATTTATGTCCTCTTGCTAATTACATCAGTCAAACAAGTTCATCTGCAGCAAAATCTTACAAAAATCTCATGCAGTCGGAGGCAATTTGTCCTATAAGTTGGTATTTACAATTAAATCATAATATAGCCTCCGACTGCACGAGATTTTTGTAAGATTTTGCTGCCGATGAACTTGTTTGACTGATGTAATTAGCAAGAGGACATAAATACTAGTCAATGGATAATAAATCGAAATATGCCTACTTGTTTTTATCTTTTTAAAGGTAAATTTTATAAATTAAGTAAGTAATATTACCTACGCAGTTGGGTTTTTTGATTTTTTAATTTAAAATTTTATTTAATACTTTTTAGTTTTAGTTATACTGAGACGGAAGCCTGGATGGTGTAGTGAATAGGGCTGAAACCAACATAATGTGAGCTGCTCGTGTAAAGCAACTTCAATATAATATTGAGGATCAAGTTAGAGTGGTCTTTCTAGGAGTAGGATTTTTCCGATTGCGCTTAACTTTAAAACATTTGATATCTTCTAAAGTATTGATCGAAATTATTTAGTGTAATAGACAAGTATAATCTACTTTTAATGCCCAAACTTACTAACATGTTTATTTGGATAAAGATTTATACTGAACTCGAGAAAAGATTAATAGCAAACTTTAAGTCGTTATAAATCCTAAATGGTTACTCTAAACGAAAAATGGCGTAAGAAACCTTTAACTGATTTTCAAATACCTATTCAATGATACCCCACTCAATATAGTTCGCCATCTTTTGTTTTTTTTATTTTTCACAAAATGGCGTCTGTTTGTAGCCATATTTAATTTTGATCAAAATAATATCTTCAGTGACACTCGCATGGTTAAGACGAATCGATTGACGTATGAATCATTAAAATCGGCCCACGCGTTTGGTCTCTAGAGTGGCGCAAAGGAACAAACATACATACATACATACATACATAGGCTGATAAACACAATACCCTCCTTTGCGTTGCGCAGTCGGGTAAAAATCCAAAAACTCTCGATACACGTGTCCATTAATTTTTGGTTATTAGCCTAAACATAAAATTATAAGATCCTAACTACAAAACTGACGGAGTTTCCATACAAACTTCCATCCCGTATTTAACCCCTTTAGTGGTAGAAAATCCAAAAACGCTGAAACACATATTCATTACTTTTAAATCATTAGCCTAAATACAAAATTTTAAGATTCTAACTGCAAAACTGACGGAATTTCCATACAAACTTCCATCCCCTATTTAACCCTCTTAGGGGTGAATAATATAAAAATGCTGAAACACGTATAAATTATTTTATCTACTATCATAGAGTAATGTTCGAATTATAAACGTCAAAACGAATTTGTATTGACGTACTTTACAAACAGTATGCTGAAAAAATTAAAAAGTTTACTTTTCGTTGCACCTTCTCCATACAAATTCTAACAAAGATGCAACGAAAAGTAAAATGTTCATAATTATGGAAGTAAGGGAAGGAACAAATGCGCAATCGATATTAACTTAATGCACAATCGATACCAAAAACCATGTATCCAGTTATAAATTAAAACTAAACAGCCCACGTAAGGCCCACAGCGCATGCGCGACACATGTCAAAGAGGCCAATGGCGCCACTTGATTATTGTGTGTATGAATAGAAATAATTAATTTCGTGGGAAATTATTTGAAATTATTTATTTTGACCCTGAAAATATGTGATAGTACCAAAAGAAGATATTTAATACTTATATAAATGAGTGTGTGTGTGTGTGTGTGTGTGACGGAAATGTATTGCACATTTACTTATACCAACAAAGTTAAGGAAAACATTGGGATAGTTCGCTTTCGGAAAACCTGTAAGTAAATTCATTTTCAATGTATTCAAGTAGATAAAATAGTGTATGAAGCTGCACATAATTAGGTATTACAATGCTCGTTACTATTTTGAAATTCGCTGCGCTCATTTCAAAAAACACACTCGCATTGTAAAACCCTTCGTTATGTAGGAGCTTCATAAACTACTATTTTAATCATTAGCCTAAATATAAAATTTGAAGATCCTACCTTCAAAATTGACGAACTTTCATACAAACTTCAACCCCCCATTTTACCCGTTTAGGGAGGGAAAATCCGCAAATCCTTTCTTAGTGGGAGGTTACGTTATAAGAGGAACTTGCTCTCTAAGTTTAACGATTCTAGCTTTAGTAGTTTAGGCTCTGCGTTGATGAATCAGTCAGTCAGTCAGTAAGGACAAACGATTTTATAAGTATAGATTATAGAAATTCTTTTGAATACTTATTGTTTAATTTTAAGCGACTTGGCCGTCATAGTCAATATACAAACTCCTAGAACTTGGTTTACTTTTAGATATCGCAACTTTTTTGCTATCGCAACTTTTTTTTGTTATCGCAACTTTTTTGTTTAATTTGTTATAAACGAAACTTGACCCGTTTTACAGAATGTTTTTGTTGGGTTTAATTAACATTCCTTCTTTCCCTAGTTATTAAATAGGTACCTACCTCACAGTAACATTATTTTGTAAACGCATTTCATTTGAAGACGTAAATTTCCTTTGACGTTTCGCTGAAAGTCCTACTGTCACTTGATTCGACTTGCATTCTGGCGCCATTGGCCACCTATTTTTTCTCTGGTGTAAAATATCTGTATTTCATGTCCTGCTCTGCAGCAGAGCCACCATTATTGAAAGTTATTAATGATGTCATAAAATGATGTACGTAAGACGTACATAATGTACATATACCAATATCGAGTGTACGTGCATCAGATAATGATTAAATAGACATTGATAGTGGCTCTGCTGCAGAGCATACTCTCTAGCAGAGCCACAAAGTACATGTACTCAGGAAAGACAAACGCCACTGATTTTAGATGAAAACTGATGTACGAGCAGTGTTTATTGCGTACGTGTTGAAAAATACCAAAATAATACAGTGGTATTATTTTTATTAACTTTAATAAAATGCTCGCAGAAAGCGCCTGATAATTTTATGTCAACAAAGGTTTTACTAGGCACACATATCTATATACGGGGTGTAAGGGACAGCGTCCCGCAAACTGATAGGGGTTGCTCAGTCAACGATACTGAACAACTACCACCAGGATTCTTTTTCAGGAAATGAAAAAAAAAATTAGCTTTTTCATACAAAATGACCACCTCGATCAGACAATTTGTATGGAAAAGCAAATTTTTATTTTCATTTCCTGAAAAAAAAAACTGGTGATATGTGTTCAGTATCATTGACTGAGCAACCCCTATCAGTTTGCGGGACGCTGTCCCTTACACCCCGTATATAGATATGTGTGCCTAGTAAAACCTTTGTTGACATAAAATTATCAGGCGCTTTCTGCGAGCATTTTATTAAAGTTAATAAAAATAATACCACTGTATTATTTTGGTATTTTTCAACACGTACGCAATAAACACTGCTCGTACATCAGTTTTCATCTAAAATCAGTGGCGTTTGTCTTTCCTGAGTACATGTACTTTGTGGCTCTGCTAGAGAGTATGCTCTGCAGCAGAGCCACTATCAATGTCTATTTAATCATTATCTGATGCACGTACACTCGATATTGGTATATGTACATTATGTACGTCTTACGTACATCATTTTATGACATCATTAATAACTTTCAATAATGGTGGCTCTGCTGCAGAGCAGGACATTGTATTTCGCTAATACAACTGGAATCTACGAAGCTGTCCGTCTTTTATTCACTGACAGTAACACCTTCTGGATTGGAGTCAATCAGATCTCAATACACATCTGCGGGAGCTTTGCCAACTTTCTCAGTTTGCCTACTTTCCGTATAGCTGATGCATTCATTTCCATTTTGGATAATTTTCATACATTTTATACTATTACTAGCTTTCCGCCCTGCGGTTTCACCCGCAGCTTAGAGTTTTCCCGTTGGATTGAGTTGCCGCGCTGTTCCTACCTTTAAAATTGACGGAATATCAATACAAACTTCCATCCCCTATTTAACCCCCTTAGGGGTGGAAAATACAAAAACGCTGAAACACGTGTTCATTATTTTTTAATCTTTAGCCCAAAAACTAAATTGGAAGATCCTGCCATCAAAATTGACGGAATTTCCATACAAACTTCCATCTCCTATTTAACCCTCTTAGGGGTGAAAAATACAAAAATGCTGAAACACGTATAAATTATTTTTTAATAATTAGCCTAAATACAAAATTTGAAGATCCTACCCTCAAAATTGACGGACTTTCATACAAACTTCAACCCCCCTTTTTACCCGTTTAGGGAGGGAAAATCCGCAAATCCTTTCTTAGTGGGAGGTTACGTTATAAGAGGAACTTTCTAAGTTTAACGATTCTAGCTTTAGTAGTTTAGGCTCTGCGTTGATGAATCAGTCAGTCAGTCAGTCAGTCAGTAAGGACAAACGATTTTATAAGTTTAGATAGATTACCAGATTGCCAACCTTCTCAGTTTGCCAACTTTGTCTTTTTATTACAATTCAGTTCATTTTGCCAATGAAACGTTTTGGTCATATAAAATTTCTCATATTGCCATCTCTCTTTACAATCGCCAAGAAAAGTAGCTTTAATTTAATATCATCTATATTCCTTTTCCTTCCTATTATACCGGGCGTAAGGGACAGCGTCCCGCAAACTGATAGGGGTTGCTCAGTCAATGATACTGAACACATATCACCAGGATTTTTTTTCAGGAAATTGAAAAAAAAAATTGTTTTTCCATACAAATTGTCTGATCAATGTGGTAATTTTGTATGAAAAAGCAAATTTTTATTTTCATTTCCTGAAAAAAAAATCCTGGTGGTAGTTGTTCAGTATCGTTGACTGAGCAACCCCTATAAGTTTGCGGGACGCTGTCCCTTACACCCCATATAAAGCTGGAGACTCACTCACTCACTCACTCACTCACTGATTGACATAATTGTTCTCCCAGAAGGAGGGTGAAGGTGGTGGTATGGGAAAAGTGTGGGGGTATTTTTGGTGAGTATGGGAAAATTCCGAAATCTTGGAAAAGTGCTCCTCATCGTGGGCAGGACCTACGGCCTGGCCAAACGGTGGGGGGTAGGGGGGTGTTTCTCAAACTAACTTTAGAGCACACCCTGGGCAGATTCACGAAAAGTTGAAAAAAAGATGGCCGCCATAGAAAAAAAGATGGCCGCCATACAAAATAAAAAGTCGAAAATCTCCGAAACGGTAAGAGGTAGGTGGGGGGTGCTCGAAGGAATGTCATAGGGGGCGGCGGGAGTCAACTGCCGGTGGTCACGAAAATCCAAGATGGCGGATCCAAAATGGCGGCCGAAAAAAAAGTTGCTCCGATCGGGATGAAATTTTGCATGTCGTCGGGGAGCATATTCGAAAAATTTGGTTTGTTTTTTAAAAAATCGATTTTTCAAGATGGCCGCCATACAAGGGTTTTTTGTATGGGGAGCTAATTTCGCCTCTGGCGCGGAAACGGTGGCTCCGAGGTGGGGGGGTCGCCATACTTTGTATTGTTCCTATCCGGGGTAGGCAGCTTTTGGCATTTGTCAAAATCCAATATGGCGGATTCAAGATGGCGGCCGGGAGTCGAGTTGCTCCGATCAGGCTCAAAATCGATATCTGGGGGGTTTTCGGATGACTGATTTTATTTTTTTAGTTTTTTTTTGTGATTCCGCCATTTTTCAAGATGGCCGCCATACAAATTTTCACTCATTCGTTCAAGCATTAAAAGAGGAATGCGTAAGATATGACTGCTTAATACGCAAAAATAACACATATGTGCCTTATGGCAAGAAACGTCAGCTAAAAGACCGACTCACAGATGAACGAATCAATAAAATTACACAGGACTATTTGTTAGGCCACTTTGACCTGAAATTATGCCTGGACAGGCTTTCTAAAGTTCGATTGTTTATATAATGTTTGTTTAATTTGTACCTTTCTTCATTTCAATAAATACTATGGAACTTGTTCTAATTGATTTTTGTTTCACTTTTGTACCTTGGCAAACTTAGATTTTTTTATACGGTACTAGCTTTCCGCCCCGCGGTTGTACCCGCAGCTAAGAGTTTTCCCGTGGGATTGAGTTCCTGCGCTGTTCCTACCTTTAAAATTGACGGAATTTCAATACAAACTTCCATCCCCTATTTAACCCCCTTAGGGGTGGAAAATACAAAAACGCTGAAATACGTGTTCATTGTTTTTAAATCTTTAGCCCAAAAACAAAATTGGAAGATCCTGCCATCAAAATTGACGGAATTTCCATACAAACTTCCATCCCCTATTTAACCCTCTTAGGGGTAAAAAATGCAAAAATGCTGAAACACGTATAAATTATTTTTTAATCATTAGCCTAAATACAAAATTTGAAGATCCTACCTTCAAAATTGATGGACTTTCATACAAACTTCAACCCCCCTTTTTACCCGTTTAGGGAGGGAAAATCCGGAAATCCTTTCTTAGTGGGAGGTTACGTTATAAGAGGAACTTGCTCTCTAAGTTTAATGATTCTAGCTTTAGTAGTTTAGGCTCTGCGTTGATGAATCAGTCAGTCAGTCAGTCAGTCAGTCAGTCAGTCAGTCAGTCAGTCAGTAAGGACAAACGATTTTATAAGTTGAGATTTGAGCTAAGTTGACGTATAAGGAACGGAAATGAAAGAATATGCTAAAGTTGGCGTGTTGATAAGAATTCAAATAGAAATATGTCAATTTATCCAAAATGGGAATGAATGCATCAGCTACACGGAAAGTAGGCAAACTGAAAAAGTTGGCACAGTCCCACAAGTAATGGCAAGTGAAGGCTGGGAGGGAGAGAGAAGCGAGGTCCGGGATGGAGAGGGAAGTGGGATCCGGGAGGGATTGGGAAGTAAGGGGCGGGCGGGAGAGGAAAGAGGGCCGGGAGGGAGAGGGAAGTGAGGGAGGCGTTGCTTTTCCGGGCTGGACAATTCTGCCGAATCCGCTAGTTATAAATGAAACAAAAAAAATGGGGGTAAATCTATTTTTAATGTAAGAAAACAGCTTACCTAATAAATAAAGATTAAAAATGTATCTTACTACACATATTTAAAAAAGTAATTTAGTGAGCACTGTTTTCATTTTAATTAGAAGTAGATACACATGTTTGGTTGAATTTTTAGAAAGCCGTTTCTTGCAGTCATATGACAAGAGCAGCTGATCGAGCAATAGAGACGAGGTGCCTCCAACGGTCCATATCACAGGGTTCTTTTGTCCATTCAAAGGCATTTATTGTAAGCTCAGAACGACGCAAAATTTGAGACAAACGCGGGGTTAAACAAAGGTCATTCACAAGGGCTGTTTCTGCTTCCTGGCATTTCATGTCGGGATAGGGATAGGGTTTATTGCAGGAAATATAAGACAGTAGCAAAGATCGTATCCCATCAGCAGCCACAGCACCCGCAACCGCAACTACGATACGGGCCACAGCAGCCACAACAGCTACCACACGGGCCTGTACAACTCGGGCATATATCACACGGCGCACATACACAGCCTCCCGGTCCACAGCCACATTTGAAACCGCCACAGCAACCGCAGCCACCCTGGCAGACGCCTGTAGGGCATCCGACTACCGAGGGACCACTACCGCAGCAGCCGGCACATGGGCCACAGCCACAACAGCCGCAGCCGCCACAGCCACAACCACAGCAACCGCAACCGCCGCAACCGCAACCAGGTCCGCAGCCGCCGGGCCATGGGCAGCCACATCCACATCCGCATGGCCCCCAGCCACAGCATCCAATTCCACAAGGGCCGCAGCATGCAAGAACGTTGGCTGCTGCTTGCACAGCCTCTGGTACATTAAAACCTCCAAGATCTGGGCACATCAAAGTAGCCAGGATGCGAGTATTTTCGTTCAAATTTAGTTCTGGTGTTTCTGCGGATACCTTCTTTCCAGTTATTACAGATTGCTGAGATGCAGGAGAAAACGAGCTGTATTTATTCGCAGATTTAGGTGTTGTAGCGCTAAAATCGAAGCACGTGTAATCTGAGAAGGCGCCCTGTTGGAACGTCGTGTCGGAAAGACAAGCTGCTGATCTAGTTCTAGGCAGCTGACTGTAGTTGCTCGTTCTTCCGTAGTGGATGTTGGGGCAGGAAGAGCTTCGGCGTAGCGTCGCTGGGCGGTGCAGCATCATCAGCGGCGGCATCTCACCCGCTTTCACTTGCCGCCAGCTCTTCATGGTATGCATGCGGTGTGCGAGTAAGGCCCTCCTCATCACGCAAGACGCTGAAAGGACAGTGCTCACTGTAATGACAGTCTAGTCCTAATTGTGCCTGACTCGGGAGCAGATCTAAACATGTGGGTGGTAAACTCCAAATCCTTATGTTTTGAACTAATCACAATTGGGTTGAACATTTTTTTGAGGACCTTAGAACCTTATTATAGAAAACAGGAAATCAATTTTATAAAGTATCTGTGTGACTGTTTTGATTGTGTGTGATGTTAATTTGTAGGGAAGTGTGAAAACTGGAACAAAAATATTGACTCCTTGGAAATAAAAACTTGAAACTTGAACTGTCACCGACTTAAAAAATTGGTTCCCTGCGATGTATATTATTGAAGTATCCAGAATAGAATATGAAATGCATATTTTTTAAGAAAAAATTATGTTACAGTTTATTTGTGTGACATGACAAACTAGTTTTATTTGTCTCGGTTATTTAGTAATTTACAAAATGATTTAAGATTCCACTTTTATAGCATTTTGAGCTTCCTCCAAGGATTGGTGGTTCGGGTAGGGGTTCTTAAGATTCGGGAAAGAGCCTATATGGAATTGTCCTGGATAAATATTGGGCTGATCCCGTTCTTCAACTGTTGGTATCTTCCGGGGCTTCATGCTAGCCGAATACATTCCTCTTTTATCAAACCTTACATAAACTTGATTATAATCACGCACAGTGCTGAAGCTGCGAGTCAGTCCCGACCTCTTATCGGAACCTTTGAATCCTCTCTTTTTGTCATTGAATGCACCTTGAATGGTCTTTTTGGTGGACTTAGCATGGATGCTCGGAGTTACCGCCGTACTAAACGGGGAAAACTTGTTCATGGACACTTTAGACGGGGTATCCTTAACTTTCTTTTCTCGAATTGGATAGCCCTTGCCTAGCTGGGTTTGGAAAACTCGCTGCGTTGTTTGCATTTCTGGCGCTAGGGCGGGGATGCCCGCAGCCATGGCGGCGCCTGTAATGCCTGCGCCTGTAATGCCTGCAATGTCAGGGCACAAGCAGCAACCACAGCACTGCCCACAGCAGCCGCAGCCGCAGCCGCACGATCCACTGACAGGGCAGCATAATCCAGTCACATGGTATGGCCCGCAGAACCAGAACCCATACGGGTAGTAATAGTAACCGGTCATGTACTGGATGCACCTAGGAGGAGTGTTACACGGTGGCGGAAGACAGCAACAGCCTTTACAATTGCCGAACGGTCCGCAGGGGAACGGACAGCCGCAACCACACTTGCAGGTATACGGACGACATGATTGGGTAGCAGTCGTGGAGGTTTTAGGCTGATTCTTGGCCGGCAGGCTGCTAAGGGCGCTAGATTGGACAACTGCCGAAGTTGTTATATGCTGAGCAGCATGAGGTGGAGTAGGGTCATGTGCCTTCCGCTTCTTCATATTCGGTAATCTTTGTATATTAGCAGAGTAGGAGCGATTGGCAGGGGTTAGTGTATTTGTGTGCGGATAGGCGTCCTGTCGTAGCGGCAAGTCTGAAATACAAGCTGCAGACTTTGTTCTCAGGATTCTGTTGTAGTTGCAGAGTCTTCTGAAGTTGGGGCAGGAAGAGCTCCGGCGCAGCGTTGTCGAGCGGCCCCGCTGCATGTCAGCCGTCGGCATCGCGCCTACTTTCACTTGCCGCCAATCCGTCATGGTGTGTATGCGGTGTGCGAGTAAGGCCCTCTTCATGACGCGAGTTGCTGAAAGGACAGGACAGTGCTCACTGTAATGACAGTCTAGTCCTAACCGTGCCTGACACAGGAAAGAGCAAACTCAGGAACTGATCTAAGAGCAAACTGTTTACTATTAGTTACGTTATGTTTTACTATCAGTTATGCTTTCACTGGACTACCGGGACCGGGAGTATAATTAAATGTGGTAACAGAACAGGTGAAATAAAATATGGCGAAATGATAGAGAAAAAACCACGGATAAAAATCTTCCAAGACTTAAGTTAAATCCAATTATGTTGAACTCCGCGAATCGACGTTGTTAAAAACTGTTTTTAATTGTTTAAGACTTCGCTTTGTACACATTAAACGCTACATCAAAACAAGACGAGGAGAGGGCAGGGCGAAATGCTCGCACTTCTGATTCTGAATGAGGGTAGTTCAACATGCTCTCGGGACGCGGCAGCTTTCACCTCGCTGCTCCAGTCAACCCGCGATCATGGCCGTTGCAACACGTTAGCCAAAACGTCGGGCAAACAAAGGTATTTATCGTTTTATACTATAAATGCCTCCCATACGCGCTTAAAAACCCGCGATAAACAGTTATAAAAACAGTTTATACTTGTAATCGAAAGAGGGTCAGATTATTGTGTGTCATTCATTTATTTTTCGTTTGTACCAAAAGATGGACAAGAGGGAAAGAGGGGCTAGAGGGACAAGAGGGAGGGAGGGAGGGACAAGAGTCACAAGAGGGAGGGAGGGACAAGTGGGAGGGAGGGGCAAGAGGGACAAGAGAGATGGAGGGAGGGGCATAAGAGTCACAAGAGGGAGGAAGGAATAAGAGAGAGGGAGGGAGGGACAAGAAGGAAAAGAGTGGGGGGGAGGGGCAAGAGGGACAAGAGAGAGGAAGGGAGGGGCAAGAAGGACAAGAGGGAGGGAGGGGCAAAAGGGCCAAGAGGGACGGGAGAAACAGGAGGGACGGAAGGAACCAAATGGACAGGAGGGACCAAATAGACAGGAGGGACCAAATAGACAGGAGGGACCAAATGGACGGGAGGGATGGAATGGAAGGCAATATACTAATGTAGAGCAGCTTTTTGGGGCAGAACGACGTCTTTCTGCAGAATCCGCTAGTAATAAAATACGCGGAATTCAACATTTGATTTTCTCCTAATTCAAAATTATTGAAGCTTAAGATGAAGAAATTTGTCGGTTGGTCGTTTCGTCGGTTGGTCGTGTCGTTGGTTTGTCGTTTCGTCGGTTTGTCGTTTCGTCGGTTGGTCGTTTCATCGGTTGTTCGTTTCATCGGTTGGTCGTTTTTTCGGCTGGTCGTCTCGTCGGTTGGTCGTGTCGTTGGTTTGTCGTTTCGTCGGTTTGTCGTTTCGTCGGTTGGTCGTTTCATCGGTTGTTCGTTTCATCGGTTGGTCGTTTTTTCGGCTGGTCGTCTCGTTGGTTCGTCGTTTCTTTGGTTGTTCGTCTCGTCGGTTGGTAATTTCATCAGTAGGTATAGGGCAGAAAATGGCGTATTGCAATATACTAGGCCTAACAAGAGTGTGGCTTCTGAGAGTGTGGCGTAGAGTGCGTCGATTATGCCATGCTGCGAGTGTGACATTGTAAGGATGTGACATTATGCAAGTGTGACAATATGTGAGTACAGAAATAACACATTTTATATTACGTTCTTCGAAAAACATGGGCTTCTGAAACGACAAACTTTAAACCACCCGATTCTAACCTGAGATCAGATAAGAGTTTTCTATCAGCCCTGGTCATTTTAATTGGTGGGGCTTTCTCCATTATGCTAGCGCCACTTGTAAAAAAATCTCCCAATACGCAATAAAAGGTCAAGAAGGATTAAAAAGGAAAGAAATGATAATTTAGAATTTAACAGCAAGCAAATAATTGCACTTTATTGTTCGAACTTATAAAATGCGTCATTAACAAATCATTTATTACAAAGAAGCGCTAGATGCTAAACACATTCAAATATTTAAAGATCCTTCATCCTCATATCTGGCGCCACTTTGTGAAAGTAAAAAAATCAACTCAAAATGCGGAATTACAAATTTTGTTTTTCATTCAAAAATAGCTAGGCTGAGTATCTTTTACACAAAGCTGCGCTAGTTCTGTGAATTTTAAGGGTGTGTCACGAAAGAATGACCCAACGAAATATAAGAAATTTAGCCGCCCATACCAAGTGAGCTAACTAATCGTGAGCATAACACCTTTAATATTTGCATAATACTAAAGTGACCAAAAATGCGAAATTTGCCTCAAAAAGCCGAAAGATTGCATTGCTCTTATAGTCGTAATTTTCCAGAAATTTTAGATGATCCCACTTGTATAACATTTTGTGCAATTCATTAGGAAATAGAACTTAAAAAGAAATAATGAATATGCACAAGTGTTATCAAAGGGAGAACTAAATTTTTGCAAAACGACGCCAAAGAGTAAGTGACGAGAACTGATCATTGGTGATCCTCGCAATGGTAATTCGAGCAGGCTTTGGTTTGTCGTGTTCAGACCGCGTCTTATTAAACCATACCTCAGCTCAGCACCATGCCGCGTTGAACAGTAGGATGTATTACTATGCGCTTTTACAACGCTGTACTACGGAAACCCTACTTCGTGTCAACACTAAAATGCAGTATGGTTTCAAGTGAGATGTTTCGGTTCGCACGTCCGGAAATGCTCCCCTTGTTCAACAGTAGGATGGATTCAGTAGATGAGTTAAATGTTACTTGCGTAGAAACAATCCTCGAATTCAACACCGGACCACAGAACTGACTGTGGCTGACTTTTAAGAACTACCTTTAAAATAATTAATATTAGAAATGCAGTAATGTAGTTTTTATCCATAAAAACTACATAAAATGTTCGTCTAAAAAACACTATATTGAGTGGTGGAAAATTAAACACTATATTTTGTGACTGACTACGGAGTCAAATTGTTTGAGCTAGGTTTCACAATCCGGAGGCCCCGGGTTTGATTCCGGCGGGGAAGAATGACTTTGTGTTAGAACTATAAAAACATCCTGTGCCTGTCCCATCAAAAATAGAAATAGAAAGAATAGAGTGGGCACTTGTGTGTTGCGCAAACACTTGGGACACCCCGCACAGTTGGCAGATCTCTTCGAGATTGGCCGCCATTACCAAAAATAAGTTGGGAGGACTATAATATTATATTTTGTTGTATCTACCTATAAATGGATTTTTATTTACATTTTATACACTATCATATCATGATTCACATAAACAAAAGATGGTCTATATTTATTTAATTATTTCACTACTAACTACTAAATGCTCTCAATCACAAGAGCGTAGAGAAATTATCATTTCTTTTCAAACTACTCGCCTTTGTGCTGAACGCGAGGATGGATTCCGAGCACTCATTATCTAATGAGCGCTCGTAAACTATCCTCGCGCTCAGCACCAAACTCGAGTAGGGATTCCGCAGGTAAATGTTACAAAAGTAGATTGTAAACCATCCTACTGTTCAACGCGGTATAGTGCTGAGTTGAGGTATGGTTTAATAAGACGCGTTCAGACCCCATGATCTTCAAAGAAAATTGCTGGACCTCATAACCCTGAAACAACAGTGAAACTGTAAGAAAACGGCAATACATGATTTATTTTTTAATGTAAATATTAAAACAGCAAAAAATATTAACGATCTATCATTGATGTAAATAGTAAAAATATGTGATTTAGCAAGTGAGCACTGTTCTTTCATTTTAACAAAGTTACACCCTCAACATGTCTTCACGTTGGCACTGATGTTTGTGACATTTCGACTTCTTGTCCTTGTAGACTCTGTTTCACACTGTCTCCCCATGTCTTCCAATTCGATTCCATCGACTCTTTTCAAAATCGTGCCCATTTCCGTTTTCACTTCTGTGACTACAGCGCGGTATCTTGCTGAAGATTCAAATTTACGAGTAATCGTGCTGTAGTAGCGAGGTACATCCAAGGGTCTGAAGAGCTGCTTGTGTTTCGGGTTCTGGTGGAACGGGTACTCTTTAGCGAAGGCCGGATTTACCACAACTCTTTGCATCGGCGAACGTGGGGTACTGCCTTGGGAGGGCAGGTCAAACTGCTCAACAAACGGGTTCATCTCGGGACTAGACATGAAAGGGTTAGACCCTTGTTTTGGACAATTCTGGGTAAAAGCAGTATTACCACCTTGGTTGAGAGAGTCGCCTTGTTTTAGAGAATTTTGGGTAAAACCAGAATTACCACCTTGGTTGAGAGAGTAAGATTGAGGGTTAGGCTTTGGGCAGGTGGCGCAGTAACAGCTCTGTAGCTGGTTAGCGTTGTCTACGGGCTTGACATTGAGGAACTGGGGGTTAGATGCTACGTCTTGGCCCATCATAGCAGGCATGGAAAATGGCATAGGACAGGGCTCCATAGATGGACACAGGCTGTAATCCATAGCCGGACACAAGCTGTAATCCATAGCCGGACACAAGCTGTAATCCATAGCCGGACAACAGCAGCACCCGCAACCGCAACTACGATACGGGCCACAGCAGCCACAACAGCCACCACACGGGCCTGTACAACTCGGGCATATATCACACGGCGCACATACACAGCCTCCCGGTCCACAGCCACATTTGAAACCGCCACAGCAACCGCAGCCACCCTGGCAGACGCCTGTAGGGCATCCGACTACCGAGGGGCCACTACCGCAGCAGCCGGCACATGGGCCGCAGCCACAACAGCCGCAGCCGCCACAGCCGCAACCACAGCCGCAACCACAGCAACCCCAACCGCCGCAACCACAGTTACAAGGAGGGCAGCCGCCGGGCCATGGGCAGCAACATCCGCCACAGCCGCAGCATCCACCACCACAGGGGCCGCAGCATGCAAGAACGTTGGCTGTTGCTTTTACAGCTTCCGGTACATTTATAGCATTCAAGGGTGCGAGATCGAGGCTCAACAAAGTAGCCATGATGCGAGCATTCTCGCTCGGCCTAGAATCAGTTGCTGTTGCTGTTGCTGCTTTCTTTTGAGTTACGATAGTAGATAATCTGTTGCCACTAATGCCACTATCAGCATAGTTGGCCGTATTAGAGAAAGCGCTAAAGGGAGCGACAAATGGATGTTGCTTTGCCATTTCCTGTTTAAAAGGTTGAATTGTGGAAGCTTTGTGTTGATTTGCGAACATAGAATTTGGCTCCAGCGCTTTAATAGGTTCAATGAAAGGCGTACCACAAGTCGCAGGGTTATTGGACACAATGTTGGAAATATCAGGTGTCATGCAGCAACACCCACAGCCGCCTACAGAACATCCAGGTTGACAAGGGCCACATGCACCACCAGGCACTGGCCCGCCTGGTCCGCACGGGCCACAAGGCCTGCAGGGCCCACCAGGGCAGCAAATACCCGATACGTGGTAAGGTCCACAGAACCAGAATCCGTACGGATAGTAATAATACCCGGTCATGTACTGGATACACCTAGGAGGGGTGTTGCAAGGGGGCGGGAGACAGCAACAGCCTCTGCAGTTGCCGAACGGCCCGCAGGGGAACGGGCAGCCGCAACCACACTTACAGGTATACGGACGGCTTAGTTGGGTAGCAGTTGTAGAGGTTTTGGGCTGGGCTAAATCCGGCAGATTGCTAAGAGCGCTGGATTGGACAGCTGCCGAAGTTGTTATTGGCTGAATTGCAGGAGTTCGTGTAGGGTCATCCGGTTTCAGTTTTTTCATAGTCTGCATTCTTTGTAAGTTAGCGGAGCAGTAGCGATTTGGAGTCGTTGTGTGTCCGTGACCACTGAAGCCGAGGCACATGCAGCTGGTGATATGAGGGAACGCGCTCTGTCTTAGCGTCAGCTCAGAAAGACAAGCCGCAGATTTAGGTTTCGGAAGTCTGTGGCAATTGTAAGCTCTTCTATGGCTGAAGTTGGGACAGGATGAACATCGGCGCAGCGTCGCTTGGCGGCCGTGCAGCATCTCTGCCGGCGGCATCTCGCCCACTTTCACTTGCCGCCAGCTCTTCATGGTATGCATGCGGTGTGCGAGTAAGGCCCTCCTCATCACGCAAGTCGCTGAAAGGACAGTGCTCACTGTAATGAAAGTCAAGTCCTAATCGTGCCTGACAGGGCAAAGTTCATTATTATAGATGTTTTACCTGCCTATCGACCGGGATATCGAGAAGGAACACTGTTAGTGTATAGTATGTGGCTGTGGTTAGGGCTGCATGTAAATTCGTAGAAAATAAAAAAATGTTGTGAATTTTGAAATATTTGTGTTCTCTGCAATAGGAGCATTGCGTGACCCTAGTGCCATTTTGTAAGAAGTCCGATAATAAATAAATCGGCTTATTCGCCACTACTGTAACGCGGTCATCATTTACCAGTAACCGTCACCCAGAATTATTAAACAAAATATCAACAAGAAATGGTAGCTGAAGGGTTAAATGTTTTATTTAAAACCTACCCCAGGGTTCAAAGTTTTGCTAAATAATTCTTGGTAAACAGTAAATGGTGAGTGATGTTCCAGTAGAGTGGCGAAAAACTTTCGAAATCAGACGCAAAAAGTAGGTACAGTCCGCGCGCGATCTGAATGCTGTCGGGGTCTTGTGGTTTTTAAAAGTGGCGCTAGTGTCGATGGCAAACTCACATAGCCAGATTATAGAAAGAAAGAGTATTTAACATATACAAATAAAAATATAGGAAAGAAATGTTTTAAAATTTGCAATTTTTATTATTTGTAAACGGAAAATAAACATTTTTACGAATTCTTACATAATTTAGTTTCGATTTAATATTATTATCAAAAACAACTCCAGATTGGATATATGGTTCGGATAGGGGTTCTTATGTTTCGGGATCGAGAGAAAAAATCATAGCTTATTTTAGCCGAATAAGGACCTTTTTATCGAACCTGACAAGTTAGGTATAATACTTCATCGCACACGGCTGCTGTAGCTATGAGTAAATTTTCCCGATTTTCTGTCAGGGCCCTTATAATTTAAACTTTTTCTTTTGTCGCCAAGAACTATCTTTTTGGAGGACTTAACATGGATGCTCGGAATTACCGCCGTACTAAACGGGTATATCTTGTTCATGGATAGGCGAGCCGCGGTGTCATTGGCCTTTTCTTTGCTCGGAAAGCCTTTACCAAGCTTCGCTTGGAAAACTCGCTTCGTTTCTGGCGCAGAAGGTGCAGACAGGGCGGGGATGCCCGCAGCCATGGCGGCGCCTGTAATGCCTGCAATGTCAGGACACACACAGCAAGCGCAGCTCTTCCCACAGCAGCCGCAGCCGCAGCCGCAGCCGCAGCCGCAGCCGCAGCCGCAGCCGCAACACGACCCGCTGACAGGGCAGCATAATCCAGACACATGGTAAGGCCCGCAGAACCAGAAGCCATACGGGTAGTAATAGTAACCGGTCATGTACTGGATGCACCTAGGAGGAGTGTTGCACGGCGGTGGGAGACAGCAACAGCCCTTGCAATTACCGAACGGTCCGCAAGGGAAAGGACATCCGCAGCCGCATTTGCATGTGTATGTACGTTGTGATTGGATTGCTGAAGTTTTAGGCTGGGCAGCTGATGGTTTCCAATTAGGGCATGCAGCCGTAGAGCGTGCTTGATAAATTGTGGAGAAATTCTGGGCAGGCGCTGGATTCGGCTTGGGGCCCGCTGGCGCTGAGCGTGTTGGAGAAAGCGTGGAGATGTTTCTGGCAGGGGCGAGGAATGGCTGTAGGATGTCCTTGAAGAGGTCTGGCAGGGATGAGATCCGGACAGGGTTGTGTCGATGTGGGGGTCGCTCGGCGGCGCGCCCCCGGTTCAACTCTGGGCAGGAGAAGCAGCACCGCGCTCGCAGGTTCGTGCCGGTCTTGCAGCGACTGCGAGTGCACTTAGCCTTTTGCCCAGTCTCGATCTTCCAAGCCCATCCGCAGAGCAGTGACTTCTCCCTGAAGCGCCGTCGAGCGCAGGCCGCTGCTGCAAACGGTAGCTACGATGTACACCTTCGCTATATTTTCCCGAAGTTGGGGTTGGGGATATTTATAAACATTTGGAAAGATAACTTTCGCGACTCCAATCGTATCAAAACAGTTTATGATCAGGCCCTATTCCTCAATGAGACATGTTTATTACTTTTGTTGTTCCTAAATGTTTGTGTATTCCTAAACGAAATAAAACTAGATCAAACTTTTTTTTCATGTTTATTACCTCAAATATAAATACATTTAAAAACAAGTAAACAAAACTGATTTAAGACAGACGTTATGCAAAAGATGACACATTTTATTAGAATATGATGACGTATTTCTTCTAATGTTCATCATCTTAATCGAAGTAAAATAATTTAAGGACTTATTTTGACAACACCACAACGTTTTAATTTCTTTTTCTCTTGCGGTGAAGCAGAACACCCCTTGATTGGATTTGACGCAGCTTTTTCTGGTTGTGGTTGGGGTGTCTTCAGCTGCGGAGGCTCACTGGTTATTTGCATTGGCGTTCCACACGTCGCCTGCATTGTCTGTACATTCATTTGGTACTGCTGCGCATCCACTGGATACAGCTGCGCATACTGCGCATCAACAGGACACTGCTGCGCATACTGCGCATCCACTGAATACTGCTGCGCATACTGCACATTCACTGGATACTGCTGCGCATACTGCGCATTCACTGGATACTGCTGCACATACTGCGCATTCACTGGATATTGCACATTCATTGGATACTGCTGCGCATTCATTGGATACTGCTGCGCATTCATTGGATACTGCTGCGCATTCATTGGATACTGCTGCGCATTCATTGGATACTGCTGCTCATTCATTGGATACTGCTGCGCATTCATTAGATACTGCTGCGCATTCATTTGATACTGCTGCGGTGCTGCTGCTGCTGCTGCTGCTGCTGCTGCTACTGCTGCTGGTTGAAACGGTTGCTTATCCCCAGCGCATTGTCCGCATTTACTCTTCGCCTTCTTCGGACAGGGGCAGCAGGGTCCACAAGGGCCACATGGACTCGGGCAGGACGGGGGCTTGCTAGGGCCACATGGACACGGGCACTTGCAAGGGGCACATGGATACGGGCAGCGGCACGGTCCGTATGGGCCGGGGCATTTGCACGGACACGGTCCACAGGGTCCACATGGACATCCGCAGGGGCAGCAAGGACCGCACGGGCAGCATGGTCCGCAGGGGCCGCAAGGCCCACAGGGGCAACAGGGTCCGCAGGGGCCACAGGGGCCGCAAGGTGGGCAAGGGGCGCCTTTCTTCTTGGCCGTAGCGAAATGGCGCGACAGTCGATCGTTGATGGACAAGGCTTGACATAAGGACCATGCCGCGTTCCGAGTCCTGTTTCCAGTTCGTCCAACTGCAAAGGACATCCAAGCTATAATACTCGGCCAATACAAAGCGCTGGTCCGGTGCTATTCCGAAGAACGACGGGATCGCGCACGCCGAGTATTACAGCTGGGAGGTCCTTTCGGCGACCACCACCGTTCTTAGAAATAACACTGGCATGGCAGGTATCACTGAACACTAACAGCTGTCAAACTTGAAAGCTGTGCGGAAAGATTTTCGCAAAAATGTTCCAGGGAAACGGAACGGTTTCGTTGTCGGCGAACCGTATCTGAGCATTCTACCTACCAAATAGCTCTTACCTGTCACTCTAGCTAGTTACATTGACTATAAAGAGTTTTCTTCCGTATTTAAGAACCCCTAGAACCTTTAAGCTACTATGGCTTTCTACCACATTGAATGGACCATAGGAATAGGACACGATTCTATCGCTTTCCAATACCATAGGCAGGTTGCCCAGGTACATTTTTAAGTAGGGAATGCTAGGTGACACATGAAATTATGAAACACTTACTTGTAACTGCTGGACTTTTCTTGTTTGCTGTCGACAGAAAATGCCGTCCCTTCATGCATTTCAGCAGGGATGTGTTCTTGGACAATACGGCTTTCTTGAGTACTAAAGCCATTCTTGATTTATTTTTGACATCAACTTTTAAAAAAAATTTGCCAGCCTAAAACTTGAAATTTTGCTAGTATGTTACAATTTTTTTATTCACTTGAAAATTTGAGCCATTGTATAAATTTTCTTGAGAAAGGGTGACCAACAAACAGTTGCTACCAGCACTGATGTCTGTTATAGAATGATTCAAAAATTCGAAAAACCGTGTTCTTCTGTTTTTTTGCTTATAAATATGGTTTTGAATGAATCTGATAGAAATTGGAATATCATTCCACAATCGGCCAGTATCTCCGCTCCAAAGAGTTTTCATTTTATAATAAATCTCAAGACTTCAAAGGAGACACACTATGACGATAAATCGTAAAATACCCGCTGGAATTTGGTTCCAGTTAAAATAAAAATAAATGAAGAAATAAGATGTTACAATTAGGCCTGCCATCACCTGAATTGCCGAACCCGGTGAAAAACCCCAAAAACCTTAAAAACTCCAAGACGTTGGGGTTAATTATGAAGGCTTAATCTATTAGAAATTATCATTTTCATTTCATGATTGTTTTCAGATTGCCTGACAAGCAAGATGTCTCTTTGCGTCGGAGGGCACGTTGTCATCGGTTCCGGATGCTGTCTCTAATAGTGGAGTTTATGAGGTTAATAGTGGAGTTTATGAGGTTAATAGTGGAGTTTATGAGGTTTCTAAACACTGATATCAGGGTCTGTTGTGTTGTATTTGTATCAAAAGAAGACAGTTTGGCAGTGATAAACACACTAAGGTAAACACAGTGGAATTTGCAACTGTTTTCAAAGAAACTATTTTTATTTACAGCTTGGGACTAAGTACAATGCTACAATGCCATGTACTGGCTTATTGGAAAGCGCTCTTCATTATCAGTTCAAAACAAAATACTTTTGTATAAACAAGTCCTCAGGCCTGTGTGGATTTATGGTAGCCAGCTTTGGGGCTGCACCAAACAAACTAACATTAGTATCATGCAACGATTTCAAAACAGAGTACTCAAAGGAATCGTAAATGCTCCCTGGTACATAAGAAATGACGACCTACATTGAGACCTCAAAGTAGATCTTGTCACTGACATAATTAAAAAGAACGCCGAAGCTCACGAACGCAGACTTCATCATCATGTGAACATCGAGGCCTTCCAGCTCCTCGACAACACAGACACAGACATAGTGAGAAAACTGAAGAGGACAAAATCTTTTGAGTTAGTCCAGTGAAGTGTTAGTGTATTGTAGTGACTATAGTGAACATATACCCATAAAGAACACAAGAACAAAGACAATAAGAAAAGTGTTAATGGACACATTCTTAGATTTACTCTACCTAGAAAATTAAGTTAGAAGTTAATTCTTACTCATTAGCCTATAGGCTAGATCGTAATATTAAATGTTGCTACCGTTGTAGGTACAGTGGGCAGCAGGTCGAGTTACCACTTTGGCGGGCCAATTTATACTGGCTATACAGTATAACCAGGTAGTTATAACCAGTCCGTGAAATAGATAACTCGACCTACTGCCTACTGTACATCATTAAAAAAAAATTACTGCTTGGGAATCAACAATAAAAATAAACAGAGGCCGCCTCTTTCTTTGAAAAGTTGCCGAGCTATTTTTGAATTTTTTTTTTTTTTTTTTGAATAAATTTATTTAAAAAGTCCACAATTATAAAAATACATAAATCAATGTTAAATTAATGTTAAATTAAAATTTATTTCGACGATGAAAATGTTTTTTGCGCACGAGTTGTATTTTATCCGCGACTTATAATCTATCAGCCGCCGCCCCAAGGGCCAGGCCGGATAAAAACCTCAGATAAAGTTACTTATTTTGTGCACTTGTAGTGTTCATCTCATTCTCGACAAGTGGACGTGGCCCTTAATGAGTCCTGCCGGATAATCACGGGCACACTCAAGCCGACTATCGTATTTATATCCCCTGGCTGGAATAGTCCCTCCAAGTGCACGCCAATTTGCCGCCAGCTGCATGGAAAGATCTAAACAGCTGGAAGACCATAGGCACCCGCTGTTTGGGAAAACTCCGCCCCGGACACGTCTCAAAAGTCGTAAAAGCTTCTTAAGGCAGGAACACACCTCGGAAAGCGACCCATCTAAGATCCGGCTTGAGCAGTGGACAGGGCTGTACCCACCAGCAGCTCCGCACCTTCCACCCGCTGAGACACTCCCACCGGGTGGTGATCTTCCCTGGGCAGTCTGGAAGTCGCTCAATAGACTTCGGGCTGGTGTTGGAAGATGCCACGATAACCGAATGAGGTGGGGTTTATCTAGCAATGACAAGTGTGACTGTGGCGCGGTGCAAACAATGGCCCATCTCCTGTCCTGCCCCAAAAGTTCCAGCTTATGCACACTGCAGGATCTGTAGGAGGCAAACTACAAAGCAATTGCCGTTGCAAAATACTGGGCCAAACTGTTTTTCATTTTTTTCAAATTTCATTCTATGATGTTCGCTACGTTTTTGGGTCATAGTCTGTGTTTGAGCAGTCTCTATGAATTTAGAGGAGTATCGAGGGAAGTACTGATATAAAAGTTTTTAATACTTTTTTTTTTTTAGATTGTGGCACTGGTGGCACTAGAAAACTTTTTTTGAAAGAATATTGATTTGTAGTTACTATGTTACCACCCGTTGAAAAAAAAATCAACTATCGATGGTAGCAGATTAGCAGAAGGCAGATGGTGAGTGATGAGATGACAGAAGACAGCTACTATCAAAATAACAACAGCAAAAAAATAATCAAGATAATAAACAATTAATTTAATATTATATTGCTAAGCAGGTACTTTAATTATTTAAAATATTCAGAGCAAGTTAAAACGTTGGGGTTGGTACAGGATATGTGTGTGAATGTGTTTTATTCCTGGCGTCGCCTCAAGACTTCTTGTGAAAACTCAAAAAAAGGTGAGAAGTAATAAAATTCCCAATAGTGGCAAGTGAGCACATCATAATTTATAATATAAAATAAATACTAGAAAATAGTAATTTATAAACAAACGCTATCAAAGAATACGCAGTACAGCGCCATCTAGAGTAACGTAGTGAAATTTTTATTTAATGTAGTCTACAATAGATGGTGCTGTAAACTTTACTTTCGCTTCTCGAAAATAGATGGCGCTGGTTAAGTAGTCCTGCTACTCGACGATAGATGACGCATGTAGTCGAATTTTCACAGGCAAACTCAATGGTTTCCTTGTTTCCTCATGGATTTTCGTCTTATTTCCGTGACTGGCATGTGTGTAGGTAGACCAGGTACCATTTGTTTTTTCCCCGGGCAAAGTACTAAGTAGTAAAAGCTAGTATAGGGGGACTTGAGGGTTTTGAGATACTTGATTTAAGGGCAGGTTTGATTTTCCCGTACAAAACTACTTACAAATAAATATATAAATAAATTTTTATTCGGAACGCCAATAGTGTTTACAAGTTATGTAATCGACTAATGAATACTTAATACACCAATTACAGGCATTCACTTAAGCTAAAACATGCGATCAAAAACAAAGAGGTCTGTCTATATGCCACATCCCTCAAACACAATTACAAAATATCGCTTGTATACTTCTATCGGGGTAGGCAAAGCATTAACATCCTATAAACATAAACAAAGTCTGGGATATACTTACAGCTTGACATCGACATCATACTTTTACTACATTTAATCCCGCAAATAGTTTTTTAAGATCCTATTTTTATACTGTTACAATGATTTTTAAACTGAGAATTTTCTCCGAAACCAATTGGGGGTTTTCAATTTGCTCGTGTCATAAGTTTAATCTATTAGGATTAGGAATAAAAAAGTATAACTATCTCGATAAGACGAATTGTACCTTAGGGGAAAGTACAAAAATATAATTAAATTCCTGAAAGAACTGTTTTGTGAAAGTTCTCCAACTCCTATCAGTTTGCGGTAGCAATGTGCCGTTCTCCAATCGGAAATTTCCTGAGAATATTCTCCGGAAATTTCCAATTTTCCCCAGGAACATTGAGAATATTCCCCGAGATATTATGTTTTTTTATTCTTCATATTTCGACCTATGTTCCTTGGAGAATATTGTTTGAAATCACGAGCACAAACAAACCCTCAAATTTCTATTATTAATAAATAGTCAACCTAAAAAAAAGTTTAAAATCATTTGACTTTGTTCGGCGTCACTTTACGAGATTTTACCAAAACAAGTGTATTTTCGTTTTCTAATATTGTAAATATTGTAATCTGTTGATTGGCATAAATTTGATCAGTAGTGGACGCGAGTTTTATTTTTTTCGAAAATAAAAACTATTCCAGGCCCCTCTTCTGATTCTGATTCTGATTCAGATTTTGGGTAACGCTCGAGTATACCACTCCATGGTCTAGCCATGGCGACGATTGCTTTGCTTAATATCCCTTATCGGAATGAATGAACTCTAACCACTTGATCACGAACGCTTTTTCTAGGCAAAGATTTTTTTAAAGGAAATTTGGCCCGCGGGATCAAAAAGTTTGAAGGCCACTGCTATACGGGGTGTAAGGAACAGCGAGGGGACAGCGTACCAGAAACTGATAGGGGTTGCTCAGTCTACGTAACTGAACAACTTTCGACAGGAAATACTTTCAGGAAACGAAAAAGTTTAATCAGACAATTTGTATGAAAAAGTAAATTTTTGTTTTCATTTCCCGATAGAAATTCCTGGTGAAAGTTGTTCAGTTTCGTTAACTGAACAACGCCTATCAGTTTCTGGTCGCTGACCCTTACACCCCGTGTGTGTTAGTTGTAACCTTCTGGACTATATAATGAAGAGTTTGGTACTTGCGAATTACGCAAACCCTAAATGCATATATTCATGAAAAATTAAACTACTTGTGGTGGCGCCACCGAGCTCATCGAACTACCTTAACCTGACAAAATAAACTAAAGCGGCGAGAAGTGCCTTGCGGTGTGCTCAGCGGCATTTTTTGGGCGATTTGGCATCGCAAGCTGCACCAACCACATACTGACGCGGCGTAAGGCATAAGCGACTGGCGGTTTGGTTTAATTTAAATAAATTATTAAATTAAAATGTCTTTATTTCAGGCTACTGAATGGCCCATAATAATAATTAAATAAAAAGGCCCTTCCATACAAATGGTGTCAGCGAATCGACGGAGGGTATGGGACGGCCTTTTCTTTTTATATTTCGACCTATTTAGGAAAGTTGTTACCATTTTTGATTCGTGTCACCCGCCGCGGTCGTTTGCAGGATGCGTCATGATATTTGGGCGACGGTTTCTAGCCTCCTTTCTTTTCCCCGTTACCACTTATGACTCGCATCATTTATGAGAAAGGGGTGACGTTTCCTAGCCTCCTTTCTTTTCCTCGCTAAAGCTTATGACTCGCGCCAGCGCCACTCGCCGCGGCCGCATGCAGCACCCAGCGCATGGGCGACGTTTTCTAGCATCCTTTCTTTTCCTCGCTACCGCTACAGCTTTTGACTCGCGCCCTGTCTTTAAATGTGGGCGATTTCTTCTTTCTTTTTTCCTCGCTACCGTTTATGACTCGAGCCACCCTACGCGGTCGCTTGCAGCACGCGTCTTGATATAAGCCCAACGGTTTCTAGCCTTCTTTCTTTTCTTTACCCTTATGACTCGCGCCATGTCTTGAGCATGGTCTTGAGATGTGGGCGACGTTTTTTCCCCGCTACCGCTACCGCTTATGACTCGCGCCACCCACCGCGGTCGCTTGCAGCACGCGTCTTGAGATGTGGGCGACGTTTTTTTCCCGCTACCGCTACCGCTTATGACTCGCGCCACCCACCGCGGTCGCTTGCAGCACGCGTCTTGAGATGTGGGCGACGTTTTTTCCCCGCTACCGCTACCGCTTATGACTCGCGCCACCCACCGCGGTCGCTTGCAGCACGCGTCTTGAGATGTGGGCGACGTTTTTTCCCCGCTACCGCTACCGCTTATGACTCGCGCCACCCGCCGCGGTCGCTTGCAGCACGCGTCTTGAGATATGGGCGACGTTTTCTTCGATCTTTATCGGTATCTGCACATAACGACCACGGTATCTGGTTTAGCACTTCACTATTGATATTCTATTAGGATAGTTTAAATTTAAAACAAATCATATCTACGATAAGACAGCTCTTAGATTTCCATGCTATGCTAGACTAGGAGCGATAGAGAAACATAGAATTTTCTAGCTGCAGCTCTTTTCGGATAGGGAGACGAGACGAGAGTATCATTGGCGGCAATAAGGTAAGGTATATGTGTTACCGGAAATGTATGAAATGCAGGAATTGTATACAATTATTAGGAAATGTATACCATTCCGAGGCTCTCTAGGAAAAGTATGAAATATCGTTTCAAAGATTTTTAAATACATACATATCGTAGGAATTTTATACATTTCCTAGGGTATTTGTATATAATTCCGATATCGTTCTAAGAAAGTATGAAACTAACGCTTTCTGACGTTAGTAAACTGAGGACAGAACCCTGTTATAGTTTCTTATGACACTCGTATTTAGTATCGTCTGATCATCAAAATATGATGCAAGAGCAACCTATGTTGCGGTTGGTTACCGATCTTTAATTGAAGACCTATCCTAAAGAAATATCGGCACGGCAACTCATTTAGACATCCATTGCCATCGATTCTGGCCGCCACATTCTTAACTAATTTTAAGACAGCGCTGTCACTTTCTTTACTTTGACATAAGAACAGGATAGCAAATAAAAACATGTGTTTGAGGTTCCTAATTTGACATAAGCTGCTTTTAAATAAGAACCGAGCATAGAGCATGTTCCAAATAACCAATCTAATGTCAAATTTAAGCAATTTAATGGCAGATTGGGAATGTCTAAGTCATGTGTTTATTTGCTATCCTGTTCTTATGTCAAATATAAGAAAGTGACAGCGCTACTAAGAATTATATCGAGTCGAGGCCATTGTCTGTATATCTAAAATTGACTCCGTGGTCTCAGCCATGGGTTGACGACCCGGAGGTCCTGGTTTCGATTTTCGGCTGGAGACAATGACTGTGTTGTTGTTATTTCTAGTTTGGTTAGGACATTGCAAGCTGATTACCTGATTATCCGAAAAGTAAGATGATCCGTGCTGTCGGGTGAGCATGTCATGAACAGCTTCGGTCCTGCGCCTCATTTCAATCAATCAATATGTCCATTTAAAAGACTACGTCAGAAATATTTGAACGTATGAATAGGCGGTATGGCAAAAAGCTTTAGCTTGTCCTAATTATAAAATTGGACGAATAGGAAAAAAACATCTGTCCCTCCCATCAGACCAGGATTGAAGGAATAGAGAGTGCACGTTTGTGTTGTGTGTTGCGCAAACACTTGGGCACTAAAAACTAATTTCGCGCAGGTGGCCGATCTCTGAGAAATTGGCCGCCATCACCGAAGATCAGTTGAGAGGACTATCATCTAAAACTGAACTGCCATGAAACTGCCCCTGTGGTTGTCTGTGGTCTATGCCTCGGGCTCTCGAGCCAGAGGTCCTGAATTCGATTCTCGGTTGGGTTGTTTTGTAGTATGGTTAAGACTTTGGCAGCAATTCGTAGTTGCGAATATCACGACTTAACAAATTTAAGGCTATACCTGTCATTTCCTATCATGAGAGGACAGAAAGGGACGGCAATAATTTTAATCAAGATTTAGTTAAGTGTTACCAGGCAATGAATAGCACAATAGAAAATCCATAATGTCTTTCGCCACCATCCATACGTCACGTGAATTCTCGTGTAGTTTACAGTAAAGGGCTATTAATATTACACATTCGCTAAGTTCCGTTCTGCCGCCTCTACCTGTATAGCGGTTCCTCTCTCGCACTAGTAAGTAACTGCCTCCGTGGTCTAATGGTGTGAGCCATGGGCTCTTGATCCGGAGGTCATGGGTTCTATTCCCAGGGGCAGGGGGGAACACAAAGCGATATTTGTAAATTTATAACATTGTGAAATTTTTCCCAGTTTGGTTAGGTTAGGTTAGGTATATATACATTGCAGGCCAATTGCTGGCTGAATCTCCTGATAGTCCGAAAAGAAAATGGATTCCGTGCTTCGGAGGGCACTTTAAGTCGTTGGTCTCGGTTTTTTGTCTTTGATAGTGTCGCTTCTCTACACAAACCATGTCAGAGGCCTATTAGTTGCGCTATAAGGCGGTTTAAACTCTGACACCATCAGCGTTCATCGGGTCGATCAACTTGAAATCTAAGCCCACACGACAAGAACAATAAAATGAATTTAAGTTATATGAATTAAATTAACAAATAACATGAAATTTTACATTCCGAATGTCAATGTACGGTACCGAGACATGGACATTAAATCAGAGGGACAGAGCGAGACTCGAAGCTTTTGAAATGTGGAGCTGGAGAAGGATGGAGAGGATTAGCTGGAAGGAAAAGAAGACCAATGAAGAGGTTTTGAGGATTGTGGGGGAGGAGAGAAGCTTGTTAAGGACCATAGAATTGAGAAGAGGAAGGATGATTGGTCATCTGATACGACATGATGAATTTTTAAGAAATATCATAGAGGGCAAAGTAGAAGGAAAGAGAGGGAGAGGAAGACCAGTTTTTTCGACCAAGTGAAGGAGAAAATAAACGTCAAGTCGTACCAGGAGATCAAAGAACTGGCATTGGACCGGGAGCGATGGCGAATGCTCCACCGACAAGAGCGCTGCTCTTAAATTTAAGAAGAAGAAGAATGTCATGATTTTTTATTTATCCATGTCTCAATGTGCTATATTAACGGCACCTTACTATTTTAGTGGTTGTTAGAGATCAAGATGTTCAATCGATTCTATTGATTGAATCGCTTCGCCATTTGCTTGCCTGAATGGTTTTTTTCTTCCAAATCTTCCACGCTGTACTGGGAGTGAAAAAAAAAACTCCATGAAAACTTCCAGTTGCTTCTCTTCCCGAGCATCCATTTAGGAAGACGAGGAGGCCCGTATTTATAAATCAGCTCTCAAGAGTGACAGCGAGTTTTGAGTCCGTATCAGAAATGTCATTTCAGTACAAAACGATCTGTCAAATCCATACTTAATATTGCTCTCAATCTTGAGATCGCTTTATAAATACGAGCCTTAGTGACTACCTATAACCCTAAACCCCATCCTATATTAGACAACCTCGATACCGAAAAGGTTCCCAGCTCAGCATATTGCTACAGTCAAAGACTATGTGTATACTGAACAAGTTTTACAATTAGTTCAACAATGCCAACAATTATTTAGGGCGTTTCTGCACTGCTCCGTATTCGGTTCGTATCCAATTCGTATCTGTTCTACATTTACTAGGAAGGCCAATACGGATCAGAAAATATTCGGATACAGATTTGGATCAGTACAAAAGCGTCCTTACCCTACGAATAAATGATAAGCCCTTAGCCCCTTACCCTATATTTTTATTAATATTACAAAATAACATCCCCCTATCTATATGTATAACAGATCTAATCATAGTTTGTCAGTCTAGTGTTAAAGGCACTTTGGACTTTGTGATGACAGTATTAAGTGAAAACGAAACGCATCGGTTCGTCGTCTGTTGACCACTGTTTCGTCCTCTGTTAGACTCATCAGATACGGAAGCGTCCGTATGACAGTTGGTTTGCAAGTGCTTCGCTCTTGTGTTAGTCAGTAGCTACACAAAGGGTGCTCTACGTGAGAAAAGGTGTCAATACCACATTAATAATACACGTGCTCTTTATACAGGTAGGTACTTCAAAAAGGGAGACACAAGATGTGCAGTCCTTTTTTCGATAGGGGGTTCCGTAGCCAGTAAACATAGTACCTAGGTAGTATAGCAGGGCAGTTTCACGTTTATGAGGACATGCTGGACAAAATGAGGATCTCCTCACTTCAAATAAAAATTACTTTATGCAAATAATAGCTGCCGTAAAATCCAAGATGGCCGACGGAGAAGTTGTTTCCTACCAAAAACTTTTTTATGAGTTCCTTTGCCGTAACTGAATTCAAATGGTGCCACTGATTTGAGAAGTCGCTGAGCGCTAGCTCCCAACGCTATTCACTCTTCTGTGGCTGTGCTGTGTGGCACACAATAAAATTAATAACCTGTATATTTTGTAAGCTGGCCCCACCAGGCAGGTCACATAGCATTTCGCCACGCATCTCTAAATAAAACCTACCCAGACAGAGACAGTGCGCCGGTCAAAAGACGCCGCGCCGCTGCTGCCACGGTGCCATTAACAAAAAACCAAGATGGTGACAAAAAATAAAATGGCGGGTGCGTTCAAGTGGAATTCCATTGATTCCCTGCAAAAGATCTGAATGAATTGTTATAATGTTATTTCGATTTCTCAGTTTCGTTGTTAAACCAACAATAATGCTGAGGTATTTTTTCTATTTGTTCAAAGCTGTAGTTGGGTTAGTAGGACGTATACGTCTACATAAAGTTACGCTTTTTCCCTTACGGGGTATGCAGAGAATTAAACGCCTACTAAAACGCGTTTTCGCCACGTCTGAAAAAGAAGGTAATTTCAGAAAGTAATAACTGTGTATTGATAGTATTTGATAGTGATAGGTTGTCAGCCTTTCGCTTAAATTACAATACACTGAAAATGAAACCCTCGAATCCCGGCTTTACAGCATGCATACTCGGGCGGAGAAGCAGCTGGCACAAACTATATTTTCTATCGCTTCCAGTCCAGCATGGAAGAATGGGTTATAAGAACGACACTATTTTAAAGTCACGTGGAATATTATTACAACAAAGTGGAATAATAGTGCTTAGTTTTTAGGGTTCCTCAAAAGGAAAAAAAGGAACCCTTATAGGATCACTCGGTTGTCCGTCTGTCTGTCTGTCCGTCTGTCAAGACCCTTTTTCTCAGGAACGCGTGAAGGTATCAAGTTGTTTGTACTGAATACTCAAAGCTAGGGTCCCTTGCAGCTGTAAAAGAATCATCCTTCTAAGTCCTCACAATCAAAAGATACAACAATTTTTTTGATAATTTGCAAGGGGACCGAAAACTAAATGTACACTTTTTTTGTGATGTAATAAAAAAAATTAATCTTTTGGTTTTTTCCCTTTGATTGTGCTACTTCTGGCCAAATTTCAAGATCCTAGGTCACCGGGAAGTACCCTATAGGTTTTGCCTTCCTCAAGATTCAAAAACCTATAGGGTACTTCCCGTTGACCTACAATCATGCATGTTTAGAAAAAAGCAGTGTCTAATAGCACAATCAAAGGAAAAAAATCCGAATACTGTAAATTTGTTCATACATCACGAAAAAAAAGGCTTTTTGTCATTACAAACTAATTAACGCAGTCCTCGCCCTATATCTAGTATGGGGACAACAGCAAAGTTAAGTTTGTTCTTTATTCCAGTTCATATTTTTGTGTAAAAAAGTCTCGGTGCTCGAGGCAGGGTTCTATATTTGCTTTAAATACCCCAAAGTTGGTACGGAAGGCTCGGTGAGCGAGTCCGAGTCGCACTTGACCGTTTTTTTTAAAGCTGGTAGTAGTGGGAAGTAGCCGGTTCTCGACCAGCCACAGGTCCCATGGTGGCGGTTTCAGTCATATGGTGGTTTCAGTTGTATTTCTGAAAAGCTCTTCACATATGTTTCTAATTCGCGGTTTGATTAATTCGCGTTTTGATTAATTAGCGGTTTAATTAATTCGCGTCTGTGTGATTAATTCGCGGTTTAATTCATTCGCGGTTTTATTAATTCACGGTTTGATTTATTCGCGGTTTGATTCATTCGCGTGACTTTATCACTGTCGTTACATCGCAGTTTTCATTAATTCACATACATACATAAAATCACGCCTTTATTCCTATTGGGGTAGGCAGACCAAGAACGACCTCAATCAAGGTAATTCATTAATTCACACTTTTGATTAATTCGCAAGTTTTCATTAATTCATATACATACATACATAAAATCACGCCTTTATTCCTATTGGGGTAGGCAGACCAAGAACGACCTCAATAAAGGTAATTCATTAATTCACACTTTTGATTAATTCGCAAGTTTTCATTAATTCATATACATACATACATAAAATCACGCCTTTATTCCTATTGGGGTAGGCAGACCAAGAACGACCTCAATAAAGGTAATTCATTAATTCACACTTTTGATTAATTCGCAAGTTTTCATTAATTCATATACATACATACATAAAATCACGCCTTTATTCCTATTGGGGTAGGCAGACCAAGAACGACCTCAATAAAGGTAATTCATTAATTCACACTTTTGATTAATTCGCAAGTTTTCATTAATTCATATACATACATACATAAAATCACGCCTTTATTCCTATTGGGGTAGGCAGACCAAGAACGACCTCAATAAAGGTAATTCATTAATTCACACTTTTGATTAATTCGCAGTTGGATTAATTCTATAGTGATTACATTATATACCTATCTACATACATAAACCACCGCCAATTATATAAATACCTACTCGATTATACCTATCATCGTCATATTGCTGATAAGGTTTCTTGTCTATTGTACGGTTTCATTAATTACCTACCTATTTCAAACACATACATCTTTATAATCACGATCAATTACATAACTACCTCAATAATAAAGTTTATACCTATCATACCACATTTCTGAGCAGGTTTCGGCAGGTCGTTGTGTCTATTGTTTTTTTTTAAAGGCTCCGTATTTCCTACGACAGTAAATCAATTCCAATCGGTCTTTCCTTTTCAATTTTTAACGGTGCCGCCTGCTGTTCTATTGCGTCAAACGTTTACTTTGTCAACATTATAATATCCTTGCGTAAAGAATTTCTGGAATTGCACTCCTGTAATAAATCAGACACTTTCTATAACACCGCCTACTGCTGCGTTGGTGAGGTAATTTATTTCTAAGGAATTTTTAAAAGCCATTCATGTATTGTACTTTGGGTCTTTGATCTGTCTGTAGCCGCTATTTTAAATTGATGTCCATGTGAGTCTACCTACATGCACGGACATGTTAATGGTAACGCGTGAAGTCATGATCCGACATGCTGTTGGTCGAGTCTGCTTATAAAGCGAGTCGGGAGCCTCTATGATTCACAAATTGCTTTGACGTGCTTGAATTAGTATTAAAATCCAGTGTTCACCCTTGTGAAGTGTCTATATGTTGTGGTCTTCAGCCAGCTGTATAAGGAAAATGAACGTAAGTTTTAGAGTTTCATACTGTTATTTTTATTTAATATATCTTTTATTGTAACTAACCTAACCTAACCTAACGATGTAGTACCTAACCTAACGATGTAGTAAATATTTATAGTTGTCTGTGAGAAATATTTGTCCAGTTATTATGTACACATTTTATTCCGTGTATATAATAGTAATGCATGTAACTGTAATTAAAGTGAATTCGTTATTTCATTTTCATGTGTTATCTTCTACTCATGTAATCTCGTACATAATATTGCATAACACATAATTTATGTTTTGTTTTAGGATTCGGCAATTAACGGTGACGACATACCCAACACATTCAAGAGTTATTACTTCGCCGCATCTAGTGATGAAGAGGTTGACACGCTCACTATTGCTAATTCCGATCAAAAATCTCTTAAGCGAGCGGACAGTCCAAATTGCATCGATCAATTTTTCGACACACCCAAAAACAAGAAACAAAAGAAAGCGCAATCTTCCACAGTTGCCATGGCTAGAAATTGCGGTGTGTCCTATTTAACATCTAGTGCCAACGACGCAGCGGACGCCTCACATCTTATTAAATTAGAGGTCTATGACCTTAAAAAGCTATCCAACGTGTCGATAAACAACCATTGGAAGCATGCAGATTTTCGTGTTAAGTACTACACGAAGACAACGGACAACGTCTACGATCGCTGCAAGCAGGTCATATATCAAGTGACAAAGAATCTATCTCAGTCTAATGACTGTAAGAAATTCTTTTTTGATAACTAATTTCAATATTCTCAACGTGGAGTTTCACAGACAAAAACTAACAGCCAACAACAAAGCCACTAGTATTTTTTACCTGAACAAGATTGTTTAAAAAGGGTCCGTAACCAACCATTTCAAACACTTCATCGTTTGCTCTGTCGAAGGAACTACAGTTAACAATGTTTACTAAAGAACTCATAAAAACTATGACCAAAACTACCATTATCACCAATTATGCGCGATGTGTAAGGTGGTGGTATATAAATAAAGATTTACCGGAAGAACTCATTGAAGATGAAGACATAATTCCATTTTTTACCCCTTGTGAGGGTCACTCTCGCTCCAGTATAGAAAAAAACGAAGATGTTATCGACGGAGTTTTAATTATGAAAGCCTTTTGCAATTTATGTCAAAATAGACCTCGGATAGAAAAGGAAGCAGGAAACGGAAAGCCATATTCAAGCCCCCTTTCGCCGTTAACTACATCTACATTGACATCGAATCCTCTTTTAATTGATTGGGGCAGTGAAGAGGATAGGGAAATTCAAGAAATTTTTTCAGCAGGAATTCAGGAAGATTATGGACTGTCCGATTCAGCATATTCGCCAACCATTTAATTTCATTGTATGGTTGACGAATATGCTGAGCGTGTGTGTGTGTGTGTTGTATTTAGTTAAGTCTTATTTGTATTTTTAGTTTAGGTATTTTTAATTAAAATAATTAATCAATTTTAATAAATATTGATTATTTAAAACTTTGTTTTTTTCTTTCAAATTATTTACATGATATCAGCAGGTGTTAAAATCAAACATTTAAATATTTTATTCAATACACATTTATTAAAAAAGTATAAGCATAATTTTGAAATACATAGTTTAATATTAAACCGTTACATAAAGAAGGATTTAAACATTTCATGTAATAAGAAGTCATTGTAAAACGTATCTCCAGTAAACATGTTATTAAAGTCTTTAAGACATAAGCCTCTATACTTTAAATACAAATACACTAGACAATATTCTCCACAAAAAGATGAAAAAGCATTTTGTATGAACTTACTATTATGGATCCATCTATTAGCATTTCGTTTTAAAAAAGTTAAATGATACCCTTCAGGTTTGCGACCAAAAGTATCGAAATATTCTGCAATACCGCTCTCCGATATAAAAATTGCTATCCAATGTGACCCTGACTTTGTGTCGGGGTCTAAGTTACTTATCAAATAAATTGGGGTACTCATATGAATTGGTAACCTATTAGCAGCAAATACATTGTATTCCAATGAAGGATGAATTTTTCGCATATAAGTTTGTACTTCATGTGTATCCATTTTACAAGAAATGTCTACATACTTGCACTGATTACCGGAGAATGGAGAATTTTACAATAGTAATTTATTATTTATGTATTATATATAATTTTTTTCTAACTATTATAATCAATGATAATGTCGCGGTCTTTATTAATTTCTATAACATTATCGAACTCAGCAAAAACTATACAATTAACTGTTGTTGCTAGAGCACTATCAAATCGAACTTCCATCCTGACGCTACCATGTTTGATTAAATTCCAGTGTGTTAATGAATTAGCACACAAATCAGGGGTCATGTCAAAAGCCATTAAACAGTATCCACCTGAGTAATCATCCATACATAAATAATTACCTTCATTCGCAAAATGAATGCCGGTACCAGAAAACAATGTGTTGTATGCGCTTGCAATCATATTATTCGGAAAAGATGGTTGTAATGTACATGGCGGAATTTGTTGACCGTCGACATATAAACTAAACAAATTCATGTTATGATGTACAAAATTAAATGGATTTTTATTTAGAGATCCATTGAATGCAGTATTATCTACGAATCCAATCACACATCTTTTAGGTATTTGCCCAAGAAATATATTATCGAGAGTTTTTCCTTGCACCCCCGCTGGAATAGTTAACACTTTGACTTCCGCGCGAGTGATAGGATATTTTGCAGTAGTAGTAGCTAAAACTTTTTGATGAGCAAGTAGAACGGATGGATTGATTCTAGCTTTACGCATTAAGATAGATGCACTAGTAATATCAACTTTAAATTTTGAATCCACATTGGAACATAAGAGATTAAAAGTTTCTTTTGTACGTACTAATTTTATGCGCATTTCTACACCGTTAATCAAAAATTTTTCTTGACTGAATATGTCACCATGCAAATGCCCCATCATTTCCACTTCCTTGCTGTTGTGTGTCAAGTTATGTCTCATATTAAATCCTACGTTAGTACTGTCACATGTATCCATTTGATTAGGTGTATCGTCATACCAAAATCCACAAGTGAGATGAGACTTTTTAGCTCCCCTGTCATAATTAAGTAAAGTTTCGATGTATGCTCGATATGCGTAGGTGTTATTGGGAGGTGAGATGAGCTTTTGATTTAAATATATATCTAACTGACTGAAAAGAGAATGTAGCCAATTGTTTACTGGTGCAACTTTAACAGTGTCAGGAATTGGTGTGCCATCACGATTAACAATTTTTGCTTTCACAATGAGCATTGTGTGCGATAAGTCGATATAATCATCTCCAGAGCCAGGTATTAAAAATTCAATAGGTCCATCGTCGGTTAATGATGACACTGGGCTATAGTTGATCCACTGCCCACTTTCTATGCTGGTTTGTGTTGATGGGAGAGCAAACAAATCTAATTCCGATTTCACACATTCACAAGAGTTGTTATGTAAGAACGACATGATTTTTAAGATGTAAATATATCGTTATTTGTTTTTTTCGTGGCACCTCTTCGCTTCGGTGGTTTCTTACGAATAGATACCTTTTTTGACTGTCTTCGAGTTTTATACCCAGATCCAAACATGGAATCAATTTTATTATCCGCTCTTCGTTTTAAGTTTGCACTCACATTTTTAAGCTGTGTTTTGACAGATTCATCCAGTGGGCGAGCATTAAGCACATCAGTCAACAACCCTTTACCTGCATTTAAGGCTTCGGAACCAATTGCTTTCGCCCCACTTTTTAAAAGAGGAAACACAGATCTGAATAAACCACCAAGAAAACTACCAATACCATGCCCCCTCTGATGAGGAACGCCTCTATATACAATGCCTACTCCAGTTCCAGCTTGGTGTGAATAGTAATGGTGGTAAGGACATATTTGATTTTGTTTATTAATCATTGTACTCGCTTAAAATGTAGTTTAACACATGCAGTTCCGAACTGGAATGGTACTCTATCACCAATACTAGTTCTTATATCTATTTCAATAACATCAAACTCTCTACGCATAACTGGTAAGTAGTGCGCCGGTGAAAAAATATTCATTTTAAATGCACCATATGTATATTTCATGGGGTCTAGTGTTGCAACTCTTAATAATGATGTCATGACATCTCCCACTATCTGCGGTTGCACTATGTCTGAATATATAAAAAGTTGAGATGGTAACCCCAAATTCAGGTTCACTGGGTATTTACCTGATTTATGAACAGCGATATTTGTATTAGGTTCAAATCCAAGCTGTAAACATATCTTAGGTGCAAGATTCATAGCCAATATATCATCTGAAGTTGATACTGTGACAAGCTTTGATATTTCATTGTATTCAAAAGTGACTTTTCCTTTTAACAGCTTATTTTCATTAAAAGACTGTAAAAAGTGAGTGACATCATCATAGTTTGTGGCAGGTATGTTAGATATGTACTGTACACCATTTTCATACCCCTCTTCTTTTTTAGTTACATAAAATATGTTTTCATGTTCCTGCACGTTGAACATTGAACAGGGATAGTTAAATTCCACTAATCCAACAACCCATTCTCCCTCCAACTTAAGCGTTTTTGGTAGTTTCGTAAAAAAATTTGAGGTTACATTGTTAGGGAAATACAACATTGAACTATTACTCAAGAGTGTTAAATAAAAACTATCTTCCATTATATTTTTTCTAAATTTGAAGCTAATATCCAAGTGTTAAATTTGTTGGGATAACCTTTCCACTTAACGAGCACTTGCTTTCTGTTACCTGAGTAGCGAGACTGTATTATTTTATCTATTTTATATGTATCGTGGGGGTTATACTCAACCTTTTGTAATTCTTTACCATAAAAAGTTCCTGTAATCGGTTCACCTTGTAAATCTTTAACGGTATAAACTATCCAAGGTGATCTATTAACCACTGAAGAAATAATAAAAATCTCATCGCTCCAGTTGGTTTCATAACCTTTTTGAAATATGTGTTTATATTTGGTTATTCTTACATAGTCACCTACATTAAATCTTTTTTCAGTAGTTATTTTAGTATTTTGTCTATCATACAGATTACGCCACACGGTCATGATATTATTGGAATTAACATCGCATGGACGCATTTTTATACTTGAATGAAAACTGTGGTTATAAGAATAAAGTAAATCTTGAAGAATATCTATATAACGATATGTATTGTTATGAGTAAAGTATCGCCACATTTTCATTTTTAAGGTACGTTGAAATCTCTCCACTATGCTAGCTTTAATATCGGGATTATTTGTAGTATAATAGTTTATAGATTTACTCTTTAAAAATAACTGAACGCTTTTTGAAATAAATTCAGTACCCTTATCAGACTGCAGATGTCTAGGTGTTGCTTTGGCCTCTAAAATTATATCTGCAAACGCAGTTTTTATTGAATCTGAATTTTTTTGCTTTATTGCTCTTGCATAAGCATATTTGCTGAATACATCAATCACACACAATATATATTTGTATCCATCATTATATTCAGTATAGGATCTTAAATCACTTAAATCAGCTTGCCAAAGTTCATTAAAATTAGATAAAACATACTTATTTCTCGAAAACCGTCGGTGAACTGGTTTGTGAAGAGTGTAGGTGTCTTGAGATTCCATCCATTTCTTCACTTCCTCTTTCGTCATTTTATTCTTCATAGCCTCTGATAATTTATTTAAGCTACTATATCCGGCTGGGTGAGACACATCATAATAAATATTATGGATTTCTAATAGGGGCTCCATTTCTGCCAATCGATTTTTCTTTTCTTTTTCTCTTGACTGTTTGTTTTACTAATATGTGGTGTTGAATAAGTATCAGGTGTAGCGTTACTTTCTTTTGAAGTAGTAGCTTCTTCTTTTTTTTTATTAAAGGTTGGACTGTTCGATAAAACGTTAATATAAGTTGCTCTCTTTGGATTACCTATATAACTAGTAGGCACTTTCAAATCTTTAAGTGTTAATGCAAATTCTGCCCACCCATGGGGTGAACTATTCTTTAGAGGTCTTACAACATCCCCTAAAAGATCAACAATATTACTTTTATAGATTTCTCTATTGTTGATAAAAACAGTACCATTGTCGTCCCAATATATTTTATCTTTATTTTTCAATAGTATGTCTAATATTAGTTCACCCTTTATTTTATAGGACTTTGGTAAAAGTTGAAGCAAATACGGCTTAGAATATGTACCCTCGATGTTAGTCTTAGTAGAAACCTCAGTAGATTCTGCACTTTGTTCTGACTTGGCTGGCTCTTTTATAATATTCTCTGACTCATTATAAGATATGATAGGGATCTTTAAAGGGTTTCGATCCTTTCCAATGAAGTATAAGTATCTTTGCAACGTTTGTAAATAAAGTGACCATTTTTCTCTGTCCTCCAATTTAGTTTTTAAAACTTTATGCATTTCTTCATCAAGGCGCGACAAATTTGTATTACTTGTATTATTATCATTATTACTTTTTAATTTCTCTATAACTTCTGGTTCAATAAGTATCATTTTAGTAGCATTATCCATCATTTGTTTTTTTTAAAATAGACCCCAGTAATGCGCTGAGACAACTTCCAAGAATAATAGGTAAAAATGCACCCCCTTTTTGAATAATGATATTTTTTCTTATCTTAGTTTTTCCTTTTGCTATCAATTTTCGGAGAACGGTTTTATACTTATTCAGCTTATTTTTATCTTTTTCAGGTATAGGAATTGCACCTTGTAAAACGTTGTAAATGCATTCGCAAATACAGTGGATCTCTTCGTAGTTACAAGCTTTTAATAATGCTTTACGAAACTTAGGTTTCAGTAAATACAACGCTCTTAAAAAATCTGTTTGTGTCTTAACTCTTGAATTCATTTTTCATGAATGGCGGTTTTGATTGTATGTTTGTGTATTTATACCCTTTTGTTTTCGGAATATAACATATGGTGTAGTCATCGGGGAATATATTTGTTTTAAAACGATGTAAGTCGTTTGTATTCTGTTTTAGATCAATCATTAGATAACCATGGGGCTTATTTGTTGCATCTTTATAAGCGTCTTCAACAAACTTAGAATTCTCTGGTAAAAGTTGACGACCCAAATATCGTATCTGTGTTCTGTCTCGAGGATTTTTAAAGTATACGATATAGCTGGAATTTAAAGATATATCTCGTTGTCCCTTACCCTGATGAAATAAATTTTGTGTAATATAAAATACACTTAAATTTCTGTGGTGGCTGCCTTTTGTAAAAATATCAACTATACGCCCATCTGATTCTCTCATTAAGTCATCTATTATTATTAACTCAGGTTGCTTTCCGTTAAACATGTTTAAATCTGGAATACCTTGAAAATATTCAACATTTTCTAAATTATATAAGGGTTGCATTTCATCATAACACCACACTACCTTTGCAAATTCTACATTACATATTTCTTTGTAATATTTTAGGAAATTAGTAACAAAATTAGATTTTCCACAACCACTAGGTCCTGCTACGATAGCAGTAAAAGGATGTAAAAAATGTATCATGGTGACGTGTTGATATGAGTTGACAGTGTATAGGAATGGGAAAAAAACACAAAATGCATTATTATATAGTTTATTTATCCAATTTGTATATTGAAATGTAATAAAAAAAAAAACACACAATTACTTAAAAAAATACTCTTATATCTAATTATTTTCATAATAGCTTTTTCTTACTTTCAATATTCTCAACGTGGTAGTCACTTAAAAATAACATGTTTATTTAGTCAGGATCAAAGAATTCATACATTCATATTTACAATAACTAACATAAGTGTATTTTATACAGAAATACTACATACAGATAAAATCTAAAATACAAAAACCATGCCTACTATGTTATGAAACTGTATAAATGACTTAAAAATAACATGGTTCTTACATTAGGTACAAAAAATATGAAAAAAGATGTTCACAATGTGTTACAATGCGGTGTTTATGAGAATATTAAGAGAACAGAACTGGTTAAAATAAAAGATAAATACAAAAAAACTTATTTCAATCATTTCTTAAACTATAGTGCCCCCAAGCCAAGGTGTCAGTGGAGTTTGGTAAAATGTATCTTTTGGTATCATTATCGGATAAACTTACTTTGTTAATTTTTTGCGTAAAAACTACATGTTTTATTGATCGAAATCGGTACATTTCCGCAAACTGCACACTTTTATTGAATAAACAGGACCTATAATCATCCATTTTCATTTTTTTTGTGACACTTTTATTCACACCCTTGGCTTTTGCAATTACTTGATTTTCTACCTGAGTGGCATACATTTTGGATCGCAAACCGACAAATTCTTTAAAGATTCGACCATTGTTTTCGTCTTTGAAGAATCCAATTTTTTTTTTGTTTACATTAGGAAAATTGAACATGTTATTTGAAGGATAATCCGAGGTATCGAAATACTTTTCCAAGTCAGGTCTTATGTCATTGTAAAAATTATTAGTGAAAATCTGATATATAAAACTATCAGTGTCTGTGTATAGCAGCTTTGCATTGTTATTAAATTTCTTTTTTATATAATTATAATGAAAATCATACATAAGTGTCTTGGAAATTTCTAAAATACAAAATCCCAAGTAAATTGGTTTGTTATAAAATAGTCTAGTTTTATTCAATTGCACAGCTACTAAGTTTTCCGAGAATATGGATAAGCTATGGAAATTCGGACGAGCTACCAAACTTTGAACTCCTGTAACATTTCCACGATTTTCCCAGTGTGTAAGTAGTTTAACATTCACTCGCTTTTCAATGTTTTCCATGGTTTTTCCGAATACGGCATTATTCATTAGCTTGTAAAAGTCCTTCTCGAAATCTGACTTTGCTTTAGTTCTTAATTGTGTGTTTAGATCAATATATTTTCGCAGCCAACAACCTTGTTTAAATTCTAATACCCGATGAACTTTTACTAATTTCATACCATTTTCTAAACACTGCATTAGGTTTCTATAGTGAATAATGTATTTTCTTTTATTATTTAAGTTCGGTACTAGTTTTGATTGTTTGCTTCCTCCAATACAAATATTTTCAGGGCAAAATGGTAGATCGGAATGCAGGTCATGTAAACTATCGGGATAGTCAAGATCTACTTCTAATATATATCCGATATCTGAAGTGGGAGAAACTTGAAAGTTTACATTCGGATCAACCCATCTGAAATCTTTATAAGGAAGAAACTGGGACATAGCCCAACCGTATAAATTGTTTGCGTCTAAATAAGTTAAAAAGGATTTGCGGTCCTTAGGATTAAAATCCTTTAAATATTCATTATTAGCCTTTGCATAACGATTGGTACATACCGATACTCCACCTCTTATTCCCGACTTAATGAATGCAACCATATCAAAATCAGTTAATAAGTCTAATTCTATTTCAGTGTACTTCAACATGGCATCCCAGCTGAGACCAGGTGCAGTGAAATAATGAGCTGGATCTAAGCCATAAGTTTTTAAACAAACATCCCTAAAGTTCTCGAATACATCAGCTAAAAGTAAAACGTCTGTTTTCAAATAAAGGTTGGCATATTCCAACATATTTTGACATGCGAAATGTTGCCAAACATCTTGCGCATGTTTATAGTCCTCATCAGAAACATGTGATTCTGATAAAGAATTATAAAAATCCGATTGTTTTGGTAAATATGGTGTGTTCAAAGACGAGTATGATTTAATAAAATCATATGGGAAAATTCCTTTCCTAATTAATCTTTGGAAATCTTCTACTTTAGGTACTTGTTTTCTTAGCTCTTTGAGCTGATCAACTTGAAGATTTTTTGATAAGCTGTCCAAACTACTCGGCATGAATTTGATTGAATCTAAAAACCTTAATTGTACATTATGGCCGTTAATATTTAGTTTTTTGGAGAACGATATGTATTTTTCTTTGTTTTGGGGGATAATTTCTATCTCACCTTCATTTAAATGTAACGAATGTACAAGAAAATGGGCATCATAGTTACTGAGATTGTGTAAAAAAACCGGGATAAAATATGGGGCTCTAAATTTAGAGCTACACAAAGAATGCGCGACACCTCTAAACAAACCAGTATGCCAATCAAAATCCAAAGTGGGCTCTGAATCGAGGTTTTTCAAACAAATGTGACAAGTTTTTGTTTGAAGAACATCAGCCTCTTGCCAATCTTTGAGAGGCACTGGTGCTTTTTGTGTGCAATTTCTTTTATGAATTTCACCAACATCCTTGCATAGATTGTCCATAAAGCTTTTAGCACAGTCAGATCCGGTGTATGTTTTATAAGATGATAGATTGTCATCATATGAGCATTTTATATAATACCCATAACTATAAATTTCATGTTCTTGTACATTAGTCGTATGGGATTTAGATGGATCTGGATCACACCCAGAAATAGGTTTAAGAAAAGCTTCTGTATCAGCGTAAACTACAAAAGGTATTCTCATCTGTCTCTGATAATTAGTAAAACATATTTTATCTGAACGTTCGCTATTACCAAACCAGCCTTTTTTTGTTTTTGATGGACTAGGCAATTCTGTAAAAACATGACTACAATCGAACTTTTGGTGGTTATCTAGTCTGTCTTTAGCAGAAAAATGTAATAAACAGCCGTCACAAATGTAAACTGCATGAGCCCTGTTTGATAATTGTTTGCTGACTAAGCGAGATAAGTTTTGAATAAAGCAGTAATGACCATTTATACCGTTTGATGTTATGTACAACAAATTAATGTGTCTTTCTAATTTATTTTTTGTGAAATAAAGTGGACCCACTACTGTATTCTTTTTGGAAATTTCATCAAACTCCAGACCAAAAACATTGATACTAATGTTATTGTTTTTTTCTACTTTAGGAATATCTTTCAGTTTCACTGGAAATGATACATTCTCAAAATTCAATTTATTTTGGTGATTTTTATATGAAGTTACCCGATCTTTATGATTTTGTACAGGGTATAAAGCAGAAAGTAAAGCCCACTTTAAACATTCATGATCATTGTTCTTTACATTAATAACTGCTTTTTTGTCTTGTATGTCTTTAGGTAGTTTCAAATATGACGAACCACGTAAAGGATCAAATTTATTTACGTTCATCTGTAAATGACGCACGGATTTAAAAGTCCAGCCACTATCTTTTTTTTCGAAATTGCTCAATTTATTTTTAATTGTTTCACGTAAAGATTCAAAGTACGGCTCTAAGTCATCACCACGACAAATTGTGTAATTCGAAGTTTGAAAGTCAAAAGTGTTGTGCAAGTCCTTGGTCTCTTGCACAAAATCTGCATGAATAAGAAAATTTAGCTTTATTATTGTTAATTCGTCAATACTTTCATTGATTAAATGCAGAATCGTTTGTTTAACGGAATCAAAAAACTGTTCAGGTGTTTGCAAAATGGTTGCGGTTTGAAGTGGTGAAATAATTTGGTATGTAACAACTCTAGAACCGAATGCAGTGTTTAAAACGGTAACGTTCTCAAAATTGTGTTTAATAGTTAGGCACTTATTTTTATGGAGAGAACTTCTCACATGATTAGAGAAATATTTCCGACTCACCATTAAATTACAAGTATTACATTTAATGATGTCTTCGTTTGACAGGTCAATCCTAGACGATGAAGGTCCGGGGGCAGCATTCGCGAGGGGTTCATCAAGTGATTCGCTGTCATCGGATAGTTTTCTCTTCCCCCCTCTTCCAATTTGCACAGCTTTTCTGTATAATAGAAAAATAAAATGTTAATACAACTATACCTTATTTACATATGATAAAAACAACTATAATTGATGAATTTTAAAATTTTATATACATACAATATCTGATTTTCCATTATGGGTAACAGTTCAGAGTGATCACCTCTAGATGTTGAAGGTGCAGGAGTAGCTTCCGTGTGGGGTACATCGATGGATTCGTCATGATCAGGTGATTTTCTCGACTCCCCTCTTCCGGTATGCACAACCTCTCTGTATAATAGAAAAGAAAATGTTAACACAAAAATACCTTATTAACATTATATCTTTAACAACTGATAAAAAAATCGTAATCGATTGGAGTTATAAAATTAAGAAAATTTAGTTTTACTTAAACTTACATCAGTTGATGTTCCACGGCGGATGCTGTATCACAAAGAGCAGAGTTTTCCTCTATTAAATCTATCTCTTGTAAAACTTGCGAATCAAAAAATTCACTTAAAATAAAGTCTTCACACTCGTCAATAGAAAAAAAATGAGACACTACAATGTCTTTCTTCGGTTCCATCTTTTAATGGTGTAAAAGAATGACACCTTTCACAAATCGTAGCACTGACTGTTTAGCGAGTCTCGGAAGCGGCTGCTTAAGTAGGGAGAAACTGTCTCTATTGTCGCACACAAGTTTAGTTGAGTTAAAATATGATGGTGTGAGTTTGTAAAATCTTGATGCTCAGGTAGAAAAATAGCCAATTGTTGTCGTCTGTTTTATTTTTTGCTGTAAGACCTCACGTTGAGAATATTGAAATTAGTTATCAAAAAAGAATTTCTTACAGTCATTAGACTGAGATAGATTCTTTGTCACTTGATATATGACCTGCTTGCAGCGATCGTAGACGTTGTCCGTTGTCTTCGTGTAGTACTTAACACGAAAATCTGCATGCTTCCAATGGTTGTTTATCGACACGTTGGATAGCTTTTTAAGGTCATAGACCTCTAATTTAATAAGATGTGAGGCGTCCGCTGCGTCGTTGGCACTAGATGTTAAATAGGACACACCGCAATTTCTAGCCATGGCAACTGTGGAAGATTGCGCTTTCTTTTGTTTCTTGTTTTTGGGTGTGTCGAAAAATTGATCGATGCAATTTGGACTGTCCGCTCGCTTAAGAGATTTTTGATCGGAATTAGCAATAGTGAGCGTGTCAACCTCTTCATCACTAGATGCGGCGAAGTAATAACTCTTGAATGTGTTGGGTATGTCGTCACCGTTAATTGCCGAATCCTAAAACAAAACATAAATTATGTGTTATGCAATATTATGTACGAGATTACATGAGTAGAAGATAACACATGAAAATGAAATAACGAATTCACTTTAATTACAGTTACATGCATTACTATTATATACACGGAATAAAATGTGTACATAATAACTGGACAAATATTTCTCACAGACAACCATAAATATTTACTACATCGTTAGGTTAGGTACTACATCGTTAGGTTAGGTTAGGTTAGTTACAATAAAAGATATATTAAATAAAAATAACAGTATGAAACTCTAAAACTTACGTTCATTTTCCTTATACAGCTGGCTGAAGACCACAACATATAGACACTTCACAAGGGTGAACACTGGATTTTAATACTAATTCAAGCACGTCAAAGCAATTTGTGAATCATAGAGGCTCCCGACTCGCTTTATAAGCAGACTCGACCAACAGCATGTCGGATCATGACTTCACGCGTTACCATCAACATGTCCGTGCATGTAGGTAGACTCACATGGACATCAATTTAAAATAGCGGCTACAGACAGATCAAAGACCCAAAGTACAATACATGAATGGCTTTTAAAAATTCCTTAGAAATAAATTACCTCACCAACGCAGCAGTAGGCGGTGTTATAGAAAGTGTCTGATTTATTACAGGAGTGCAATTCCAGAAATTCGTTACGCAAGGATATTATAATGTTGACAAAGTAAACGTTTGACGCAATAGAACAGCAGGCGGCACCGTTAAAAATTGAAAAGGAAAGACCGATTGGAATTGATTTACTGTCGTAGGAAATACGGAGCCTTTAAAAAAAAACAATAGACACAACGACCTGCCGAAACCTGCTCAGAAATGTGGTATGATAGGTATAAACTTTATTATTGAGGTAGTTATGTAATTGATCGTGATTATAAAGATGTATGTGTTTGAAATAGGTAGGTAATTAATGAAACTGTACAATAGACAAGAAACCTTATCAGCAATATGACGATGATAGGTATAATCGAGTAGGTATTTATATAATTGGCGGTGGTTTATGTATGTAGATAGGTATATAATGTAATCACTATAGAATTAATCCAACTGCGAATTAATCAAAAGTGTGAATTAATGAATTACCTTTATTGAGGTCGTTCTTGGTCTGCCTACCCCAATAGGAATAAAGGCGTGATTTTATGTATGTATGTATATGAATTAATGAAAACTTGCGAATTAATCAAAAGTGTGAATTAATGAATTACCTTTATTAAGGTCGTTCTTGGTCTGCCTACCCCAATAGGAATAAAGGCGTGATTTTATGTATGTATGTATATGAATTAATGAAAACTTGCGAATTAATCAAAAGTGTGAATTAATGAATTACCTTTATTGAGGTCGTTCTTGGTCTGCCTACCCCAATAGGAATAAAGGCGTGATTTTATGTATGTATGTATGTGAATTAATGAAAATGCGATGTAATGACAGTAATAAAGTCACGCGAATGAATCAAACCGCGAATAAATCAAACCGTGAATTAATAAAACCGCGAATTAATCAAACCGCGAATTAATTAAACCGCGAATTAATCAAACCGTGAATTAATCAAACCGCGAATTAATCAAATCGCGAATTAATCACACACACGCGAATTAATTAAACCGCTAATTAATCAAAACGCGAATTAATCAAACCGCGAATTAGAAACATATGTGAAGAGCTTTTCAGAAATACGACTGAAACCACCATATGACTGAAACCACCACCATGGGACCTGTGGCTGGTCGAGAACCGGCTACTTCCCACTACTTAGATTAATAAAATAAAAAGGGAAATGACCTAAACCTAGAGGCCGGAGTCCATTTTTTTTATTTATTACTAACTAGTTTTTCGACCGCGGTAACACCGGCGTGACATGAGTTTTCCCGGGAAAATGAAGGTTTTTTTTCCTGCGGCCAAAAGTATTCCAGGACCTAACCTATATGTGTGCCAAGTTTCATCCCGATCCGTTCTGTGGTTGCGGCGTTAGTTTTGTAGGAAGATGTTACTGTCCATAGTCATAGTTGACTTCGGAAAAGTGTGAGTAAGTACCTACTACCCACCTAACAAAAATTCTTTCATATAAAGAAAATAGTTAAGGATGAATGCAAATATTATTATATTAATACTTATTATAGTCAATACTATTATAGTCCAAATGTATCTTTAATTTATTTATCGTCCCCTAACCAATATGCAATAATATTTAAATTTTATTCTTCTCCAAAAATATAACATAACATTTTAAAACTGCTTGCACACAGCCCGCCAGTTAAAATGATGCAATAACACCAAACAATACCATCTTCACAATGGCACCCTAAAAATAAATCTGAATTCACCAACACCAAAAAGCACAGCGAGAGGCTTGAATGTAAAATACATAAAAGCTCAACAAAAAAATATTGCACGTTATCGCAAACCAAAAGCCGAGCTCGAAAAAAATACGGCTAAAATGGCCTATTCTTGCTTCCAAATTCCCACTGACTCAGCATAAAGACCACAACATATGTATTCTAACGAGAACCACAGTAATTGATAGGAACAGTAAAACATATTTTTAGGTAGGTAAAAACGACTGAAACTACCCTGTGGTCACAAAAACGAAATTGGAGTAGTAAGGAAACAACACAAAGTATAGAGAACGAGAGTCAATTTAATTCCCTGCCATTTTAGCATGCGAACAAAGAAATAAGTATATACTTAAGGTTAGACCGCAATAGAACGTAGCGGAGCGGCGCGCCGCGGCACGGAACAAAATCCACTTGTTTACTGCCAGTGTTTTTTTTTAAGGGCTGTAATACGCTATTTGACTACTAGTCAAATCAGCAACTTTTTATGAAAAGTCAAGAACGATTAATACAGGCTTATGTTATGACGTCACTGGCTTGTAAATATTGACTACTCAAATCAATAACTTCTATATTTTTAACTTATTAAATCGAAATATGCATTTGTTCATTAAATGATGAATGAGATCCACGGTATTTTAGCCATCAGTTTTAAGGTATAAACGTTTTGAATTTTTTTAGCCAACCAGTCAACATGCCTACCAAGTTATTATAGGAACTAACTATAACAGTAACTACCTAATTACTTATGCACACGAACCAGTAGTGGATGAAAAAAAAGGCGAAATTGTCACAAAACGCAAGTACATTTTAGTTACTACGCAAATTTTTCACAAAATGGCGCTAGAATTACAGGATAAACACTTTTAAAAGGAAACATGATCAAATGCCAACTCCACGAAACCCTTTGTCGAGTTAATTATTTTTGCTTTTGAAAATTACTCACTTCTTTAACAACCTTCATTTGCATTTAATTGTTTTAATCAACCTGTGAGCAACTGCTACAGCAACAACGTTTAATACTTGACTGACAACGCTTTTAACACTGTGTAGGTATATATTTCCGCCTCGTGCTGGGTTTCAGTGAAAATGAGCAGTTGGGAACTGATTTTATTGCAATTTGATTAAGTACCCAACAAGCAAAGTAATCCTATAGTGATAGATTATAAGTCTACCCCTCTAATAATGTTCTTATAAAGGCATTGTTGTAGACTTTGTCTCTTATGATAGGCTTACATAAGCTTGAATATACTCAAGCGCTTTAGGATTTATATCTCAGTCTTATAGTTTGCTACAAAACTATTTACAAAACAATTATAGGTCTTTTTACTTATAATAACATTTTACAAGCGTGTATATTCTCAAGAGCATTTGTTTCTATTACTTAGTCTTATGGTTGACTACAAGTTTATCTTATAAACGACTTATAGGAATACGCATCCTATAATTGTCTGCAGAAAGATTTAATAGTCTTGAAATCTTATAGTAGCATTTTGTAAGAAAAGAAGATATTATAACACTCTTAGCTAAGATAATTCGAAGTTTGTCTCGTAACGGTCTTCTTTAAGACTCTTTTAAATGCATTAGTGCTTAATAAGAGCGTTTTAATATCAAACAAAAGAACATAAGATATTACAACACTCTTAGCTAAGATAATTATAAGTTTGTCTCGTAACAGTCTTCTTTAAGACTCTTTTAAAAGCATTAGTGCTTAATAAGAGCGTTTTAATATCAAACAAAAGAACATAAGATATTACAACACTCTTAGCTAAGATCATTATAAGTTTGTCTCGTAACAGTCTTCTTTGAGACCCTTTTAAATGCATTAGTGCTTAATAAGAGCGTTTTAAGATCAAAAAACCGTATAAGATACTACATCAATCACATATGTAGTCCGATTGTATGAGGAACCCTAAATTTGTTTCAATATGGAGGCATGTTGTCTTGATTGCGACTACTACAAGTACTAATTGACTAACAACTGTTCTTTAAAATACTCAAAGCAGAGTATTTCAAAAAAATGGCGAATGATCATAAAAATCTTCTAATGATTATTTAACAACAAATATTATAAGTGCTATTTTGCAAAGCCCGTTGTAAAATTAAATAAATCTTGGTACAATTTTACAACAAAAATGACTTCCCCGGCGAGTTCCCACACTATATGTGCAGTATGGAGATTATTATTTACCTTATGCAGTTACTAAAAATTATATCTAATATTATAAAAGGAAATGGATACTTACATTTTTAATATTTTGCTTTTATTACAACTCACTGCAATAACCAGCCTAAGAAACTGATTCTGTTTTTTTTTTTCAGTTTATAAAATGTACTTATAATTACTAACAACTAAGTATATTACTAGAGCATTATAAACAAAATTGCTTTAGTAAGATGCTTACGTCAGATACTAACAAGTGTGGTTGTACTTAAAAATGTTTAGTTTCAGATAATTATAGAAGCAATTGCGCTTCCTCAAGTGTACTATAGGGATAACTGACATTCTATAAGTTGATTGTACGATCTTTATAAGAAAAGAATGCTCCTATAACTGTACCCAAATCCAGCATTGTAGTATACCACTAGTATCGTACAAGTACAAAAAAAGTAGTCTTGATTTAGTCTTGAAGTACTGATTTTGCTAGTTGGGATAGGTACTTTTTTTTCTGAAACTAAAATACTTGATAGAAATATTCCTTTAGTTCTCACCGGGAAGCGACGCAACGTTACACGGCGCGCACTTTTCAAGAACGTGATACAATATAGAACTTCAAACGTATTTATAAGTATTATGCAAAAAGATAAAATTCCGCTGCTTAGATGCATGCAGCCTGTCACTGCGGTTCTGCAGCCTGTTACTTCGTAGTGCAACGAGAATAAAGATGCATCTTCAATCAACTTCGCGCCGCAATGCGTCGCGAGGTTAGACCAGGTAACTGCAGCGGAGCGGCGCGGCGCGGCACGGCGCGGCGTGGCACGGCGCGGCAATGTCAGTACATACATTTTGACAGTTTATGCCGCGCCGTGTCGCGCCGCTGCAGTGCGGTACATCTCATACATTTTCATACAAAGAATAATTTGTCACACCGCGCCGCGCTGCTCCGCTGCAGCTACGTTCTAGTGCGGTCGCGATAGTAAGAAGGCGTAATGATAATGATCAACCGATTACGCCTTCTTCCGGGATTTCGCGATATCACTAGGGATTTTGGAAAATCCCTGATTTCGTCATTTCCCTGCGACATATATACCGGGTGTAAAGAACAGCGTACCAGAAACTGATAGGGGTTGCTCAGTCAACGAAGCTGAACCACTTTCACCAGGAAATTCTTTCAAGAAATGATGTTTTTTCTGCTTTTCCATACAAATTGTGTGATCGAGGTGGTCATTTTGTATAGGAAAGTCAATTTTCTTTTCATTTCCTAAACTAATTTTCTGGTGAAAGTTGTTCAGTTTCGTTGACTGAGCAACTCCTATCAGTTTTTGGTACTCTGTCCCTAGATTAGATAGACAGACAGGTATCTTGGTGAGAACTCTCGAGTGACATTTTTTATTAAAACAAATAACGAAACCGCTAAATCACTCAGGCGAAAAGAAATCGGAAAACGGGATTTGGCGGAGGTACAAATTGTTCTGTCCTTCGATATTTACGTGGGTCTCACGTTCGGTTCTATCATTAATTCATTATTGCGACCACGACCTATTTCGGGAGAGGTTCAGATAAACATAGGTTCTATTGTTTATTTCCATGATTTTAGAAATTACCTAAATGCTTTAGTAGGTAGGTATGCAATTAAGTATACCTACCTGTTTGAAAGATTTTGTATTAAATTATGTTAATAGTTCCCCAACCGATTTTTGGTGAAGGTGTCCAATCTCATACAAATCGACCATCTGCGCTGGATTCGTTTTTAATACCCGAGTGTTTGCGCAACACACAAGTGCACTCTCTATCCTTCAATCCATTATAAATCAGGCACAGGACCGACTATTTACATGCCCATCCGACAACATCGATCATCTTTCTTTTCGGACAATCAGGTGATCAGCCTGCAATGTCCTAACCAAACTAGAAACAAAAACACAACGTTGTCTCCCACCGGGAATCGAACCCGGGACCTTCGGATCGTGAGCCCATGGCTCAGACCACTAGACCACGGAGGCAGTTATTTAAGTGACTAAATATAAATATATACTCAATTTCAGTCTTTGATGTACCTATACTATAATCAAATTCATACGAAAATAAATTTGCAATTTCCACCAGAAATTTGGTAGTGATTCATCAACATGAATGAATATCAAAGCTCACGTATTTGATTTCAGTTTTCGATGATATTAATTTATCAAATTAACATATCAATAACATTTTACCAACACAATGAATGTAAATCCATTGTTAATGTTATATTTACACGAGTATCCTCCCTCACAGTGGTACAAAATAACAATACATGTCTATTAATGATGTAGTAATGGGACATTTTAATGATACTGCATTCCGGTTGGCATTCCGGATCAACATCAACACCTACGCCGTCACGCCTCATCGAACCAGAAGCGTCAATCGAGTGAAATCACGTGAAATTCTATTTTTTTTTTCAAAGTAGGGTCAGTTCACACACGTAAAACTTTTTATGAAAAATGACAGTAATTTTTTGACAGTATTTCAAAATTCCTCGCGCTTCGCCGCGCTGCGCTGCGCGGTGCAGCCTGTCACTTAGTGGCAACTTCGTGGTATAACGATATGCATCTTCAAGCCGCTTCGCACCGCGTCGCGTTGAGAGCGGTAGATCTCAGCTCTAGATATCTTTTAATTCAGACTACTCTAAAAAACTTCAAGATGTGTGCCGTATAGCATTGGAAGATCGCGCTGCATATTTTTCAAGAAAATTGTTGCAGTGGTTTAGTGCCCTCATCACGCAAACTGCAGGCTGCATGCAGGTAAGCTCACTTAGTTAGTATTCACTCAGAGTGGCAAGCTTAAAGCGAAGTACTGGAACACACGGATTTATAGGTAGGTACTCCACCTTCATAAGAACAATTTAATAAATCTCCGCTACGGCTGAGCTTCTATTTTCGCTGAACAGAACCTCGTTCCACTATCGTCACTGCTGGCTGATTACAAACGACTTCCTTCTTCTTTGCTACCGACAGTTTCTTTCGACAAACACAACCACAGACTTGCTTAGCCTAGATGTTTTATTTTTAAGGCTTCTTCTTTATGATTTTTTTTTCTAAAAATCTGTTTAAATAGTGAACTAACCTGAACGAAGAGAGAGCGGTCGAACGTTCGAACGTCGCAATACAATCTTAAGTAAAATATTATGTGATTTCAATAATACTGAGCTTTTTATGAACATCAAGTAAAATTCTTAGAAACAAATACTTACCTAAGTATAGACAAGCGCGTTTATTGTTGTATTACCTGAGAGTCTGTTAAATACAGAACATTTCAGGCTGCGACATAACATAAAATACATGAAGCATGTAAGTAAATTCCCGCACGAATGCGGTTACGTTTGCGTACTACTAACTATGCAGCTACGGAAAAAAAAAACACGTTTGTCATTTTTTTTTTATCTGTTTTTAGTATTTCAGAAATACTTACAACTGTCTAGCCATCACGGTTCATGAGATACAGTCCAGTGACAGACGGACAGCAGAGTCATAGTAACAGGGACCAGTTTTTACCCTTTAGGTACGGAAACCCTAAAAATAGGAAACGTTTCTGCCAGCCAGCCCAACTCAACCCTCTCGGGTCTCATAATCCGGCCATTTCTTACAGGAAATGTGATTTTCAAAAGATTTATTGTACTGGAGGACAATAACACTCATAAAATGCTGATACATTTTTTATTTGCTATCACTCATAAAATGCTGATACATTTTTATTTGCTATCCTGTTCTTATGTCAAAGTAAAGAAAGTGACAGGTCTATCTTAAAATTATATAAGAATGTGGCGGCCAGAATCGAATGCTGTGATTATTATTCTAAAAAGTAATTCCAAGAATGATTTTCAAGGATAACATTTATGATTATAAGAAAATTTCAAGGGTATTATGATATAAAAAATATTGTAAAAACTCATCCCAAAAAATAATAAAAAGCAAATTAATAAGCCAGTCAGGTTGATTTTCCTCGAACATTACTACAAACATCCATAACTCTGAAACTATTAAAAATCGCTACACATATGGGAGTGATTAAAATACCCCTTGACCTATGGAACTATATTCTTTTCTTTAAGTGTCACTCTTTGGACCTTCTTGTATATTATTATTAATAATAATAATTAATTAATAGTATCAGTGCCACATCAAAGAACAGTTAGAGAGGCTTAATGCCAACTTGAAGAGCTGTATACTCTCCCATCCCACAAATCAAATTATAATGGAGTATTTATTGCTAAAAGTATCTCAAACAACTTAATGTTCTTATTGAAACATTTCCTGAAACGTAATTCAAGAAGTTCTGAGAAAATATCTTAGAGTTCTTACAAGGGTAGGGGCGGAAGTAGTTCACTTACAGTGAAACTCCACTTGACTCGAATACTTAGCAGAAATACTCGTCCCAATAATAGAAATTTACTAGTTTATTATTTTTTTAGGATAACACAGAAAGATATGAAGGAAATAATGCAAAACCTTCAATTCAAGTTCCTGAAAACATCATTATATAATTTTATACTAAAATAACAAAGGGTAGGGAAAAAACCAATTATTCTATTTTTCCAAGTTTCGCTATTTTTAGGATACTTTGTTTATTTGACAAAGGTACTTTTAAAATTATTATAACTTAGGCCCGTATTTATAATCAGCTCTCAAGAGTGACAGCAAGTTTGAGTTCGTATCAGAAATGTCACTTCAGTACAAAACGACCTGTCAAATCCATACTTAATATTGCTCTCACTCTTGAGATCGCTTTATAAATACGGGCCTTACTTACGTAACTTGCCTGTGTGCTGTGCCTAACTCTGTGCAGTGGGGGATATGCCACTTTGTCGCTTCTTGCGGTCACTCAAAGGAGGACTACTAGAATAACTCAACCTTACGCAGAGAATTTCAATTTTAAACTTGGTTTTTTGCCTTTGTATATAAAAGTTTAACTTCATGCACCTTTACATCCTGCATAAAGTACTTAGTTCTTTTAAGAGCATAAGAAGTGAAAATATCATTTTACTGAAAACAGAAATTGAAAAGTATACAAAACAAGATTTACATTGGCCGCTTGCTATTGGGCGCTTTTCCACTAGACGGCACGTCAACGGCAACGGCGACGGCACGGTACCGTCGACGATATCGTAGGTGAGATAATGTATGAAAATCAATGAAATTATATGACACGCTTTTCCACTTGACGGAACGGCACCGTCACGGCATGACATCGATTCCCATAGATATTGTCACGTGATCTCGCCGTGCCGTCGCCGTTGCCGTTGACGTGCCGTCTAGTGGAAAAGCGCCCATTCTATGTCCATATTTTATCTGCTTTCACCACGAAGCGTTGTTTGCGGTACAAGTGGAAAACTACTTTATTTACGAACAGTTGCGTGCTCATGACGACCGGGAGCTTATGGAATCTCTGTGGTTTATGATGTAATACCGGGTGTAAGGGAGGGGACAGCGTCCCGCAAACTGATAGGGGTTGCTCAGTCAACGAAACTGAACCCTTTTTCACCAGAAAATTCTTTCAGGAGATATTATTTTTTTCGATTGTGAGAGATATTTTACTTTTCCATACAAAATGACCACCTTGATCAGACAATTTGTATGGAAAAGCAAAAAAGTTTTTTCATGTTCGTTCAGTTTCATTGACTGAGCAACCACTATCAGTTTGCGGGACGCTGTCCCTTACACCCCGTATAAATGTATGTAAGTAAGTATTTTTTTACTCTAGCTCTAGCAGAGATTAAAACCCGCAGCAAAACTTGATGTGTTTATGTTTCAGTCTGTTTACTTTTGCCTCAGTCTAGGCAAGCTCGCATCGTGTTTATAAATGTTAAGACAAAGGCATTGGGTACAGTTTACATTCCCTTTAGGCTATACTTTGCTAGGAAATAGCTTCTTTATAACGTTTTGGTAAGTCAGATGCGATCTTGGATGCAATTCACATCCCCTTTGACTGAGATGACAGCGACAACACGCAACAATAGCAAACGACAAACAGTTGCTTGAGAGTTGCTTGAGAGCAATACTGGGTGTAAGGGACAGCTTCCCGCATACTGATAAGGGTTGCTCAGTCAACGAAACTGAACAACTTTCACCAGGAAATTCTTGAAATTGACTCTCCCATACAAAATGACCACCTCAATCTGACAATTTGTATGGGGCAGCCATTTTTTTTTCTAGAAAGAATTTATTTGTGAAAGTTGTTCAGTTTTGTTAACTGAACAAACCCTATCAGTTTGCGGAAAGCTGTCCCTTACACCCGGTATATCATTTATTGACAGTTACTTAAGAGTTACTTCACCACGTAACTTGTAGTAGGTACGACCAACTTCTTGTATCCAATCTCAATAAACCAACAGAAATCGTGAACAAAACATTGCTTTGTCTCTGACGTTAGGACCGCGCCCATTTCCTCCCGCTATGCAAATTGGAGAGCCTGTGATAATTTATACCATGCACTAGTTAGTACTTCGTATATTTAGAGAAAATCCTACTAAAGTTACGGTTTACGGAATATTTTAACTTAAATAAGGACGATATTCTCTTTGATATAAAATCGTAGAACTTTAAAAGCTTATTGAGTCTTGCTCTCGGTAATTTGAAACGATACAATTTAAAACTTTGTTTCAATTGGATTTTGAGCAATAATTAAGACTATTCAGCAGCTAATTTTATAACAAAACTTTTTTATGTAAACTCTTAATTGCTGGAGACACAATTTGTTACAGTTGGTTACAGTAGAAGCTTATTTTGACCAAGGGCATCAGGCAAAATTGTGGTCAAAACGTAATATGAGTATCTTGGGGATCTTGGGTAGATTAAGGTAGTTCAGTAGGTACCTATCACTGATTTGAGAAGTCGCTGAGATGAGAGCCCTGGCTTTTACTCTTCTGTGAGGAAAGACCCAGTGAGAATGTGGATCGACCGATCGACATTGGCCTCAATTCACGCCGTCCAGTTACTAATTCTAATTCTTAGTAGCGCTGTCACTTTCTTAACTTTGACATAAGAACAGGATAGCAAACAAATACGTGAGTTTGACATTTCTTATCTGACATAAGACTGCTTAAATTAAGTAAAATTAGTGAGCACACTCTATGGTCATTCCTTATTTAAAGCGCCGTACGTCAAATTAAGAATGTCAAAGTCACGTGTTTGTTTGCTATCCTTTTCTTATGTCAAATTTAAGAAAGTGACAGCGCTACTAAGAATTAGAATTAGTAATAGTGCGTCCTGAATTAGCCCCATTATCTTATTGACATTGTGAAGTTCAAAGAAAAATATTATATGTGAAGCATTTAAAAAAAAACATAATTTCCATGTTTTTTTTCGTTTAGTGAAATATTCTTTTAATACTGGCAACATTAGGCAAAAAAACTTATATGCAAAGCCATTTAAGTTTAAGTAACTGGAAAAAGAAAATCCTTATCTTTTTTTAGTCTTTGGGAAAGTGGCCAGTAACTAGTAAAATATAAGGTTTTAAAAAGTAAACTGCATGTTGGCGGGCAAATAGTGGAATATGAAATTTAATTTTATTTATGTATTAAAATTAATGATATTTTGTAATAACTGATATTATTATATTCGTGTTTATTGACATTTATACATTGTATAAGTTTATACATGGACTTACGTGTTTCACAAATCCGACTTTATGTTTTAAAAGTGGGCTGTATGGATGTTTGATCTTTTGCTTGCAATGAAAAATTAATATATATTTACCGCGGTTCCCGCCATTATTTATTGGGGGTTGCATTGCATTGCGCTTTTCTAAACAATAAATTAATTTCTTATTTTCAGTTTGATCGGTAAAAATGTTTTCTCCCGAAAAAAGCCAGGTTGAAATTTGTTTGCTGAAATCAAACCTAGAAGAAATTGAAAATGAATTACTTGTTCAAGTAAGTTTCATAGTATAGGTTTAGACTTTTTCTTGGTTGACAGACAATGATAATTTACTCTTATAATTTCAACTGAAAACTCTATTTACGGTCTGTAAACTCTAGCGGTCAGCGTGGCCCAAATTTGACGCTGAAAATGAGCAGAAATTCCGGGAGACGCTGCATGCAGTGAAAGCGTCCCGCGGCCTCAGCGTGGAGATAGAAAAAGTTAATCAAGAGAATGGTGAGACTTTTAACTCATATTGCGCGAGCTGCTAGCCAACAAAATAATGATAATTGTGTTTCGCACCTTTCATGCTATCTACTACTGTAAATATTATAGTAGTCCAAGATAATGTATGTAGTTATATTATGAAAAAAAATTACAACCACAGATGGAAACTTTATGTGTATGAGTCATGTCATGTGACTCAAAGTGTGATATAGCAGGATATAGTATATTAGGCAACGAGGGAATAAAGCAGTGTCTAACGTCACGGGCAGCATATTGAATCCTGAGCGGAATGAAGGATTCTAGGATTAATTCCCGAGCGCAGCGAGGGAATTAAATCTTTAATTCCTGAGCGAAGCGAGGGAATTATGACAAGAATCCTGAATGTAGCGAGGGATTCAAGTCTGCCCAAGGCGAAGACACATTTATTCCCGAGGAGCATACTATATTTTACACACCTACTGCACAGATTACTTAGACGGTGGCAGGCGTCTGTAAGATAATAAAGCTCAGAAATATACCTAATCATGTAATATTGATACATAAATAAATATTGAAAACATACCAGAAGCAACAGATCCGAAAGTCAATTCACACTCACTGAACTACACTTCACGTTCACAATCCACTACCTACGTATTTTTCCAAAAAACGAATTGATCGTATTTAACATATTCAACATAAATAACAAAATACGATAAAATACTAGTCACAATGTCTTCTGGAGTCAAAATATTAATTTCACTCGACAATTTACGAAATGGAAGTAATAATCAATGAGAGAAAAACTTTTGCAAAATCAAACCGCGTTTTCTTTTTTTTAGTTTCTTTTTTTTATACAAAGCAAAGAGCACATACAGATAACTAGTCATACAGCCTTTTTACACTCGCCGGGAGGCGCAGAAGGCGAGTGTGGCAACAGTTTTAATACACACACAGCCATATTTTTTTTTTCTGAAAATTATTTTCTTAGTAGTTCACATGACATTCCAAATTCAAATCACATAATAACCCTTGGGCTATTAAGGATTTCCATACAACTTTAAATCCCTTGGGATTATTTTCTTGCTTTAAACGCAAGTTCCTTGATACATTATGTTGATATAATAATGCAGAGGTGTGTAATAGCATTTAAAGTAGTTTCTCTCGGTCGCTACGATTTTTGTAAGTAAGTGATGCCTTTTAATATTATCTTGAAGTAGGTATAACGCGGCGATAATTGCAAATTTTGATAACTACTACTATAAATAAATTGAATTATTTGTTCCAGTTCGATTGGTAGCAAAACGAATGCATCTGAAGATGCAAAGTGGAGAGATGGCCAAAGCGATGGAGAAAGCGCGCGAAGATTACAGCGACATTGAGATCACTTCAAATAGAGAAAAACAGGAGATAGACCTCCTTGTGTAAGTTGTATTATTCCCTAAATTATTATTATAATGCTACAAGCATTAACATTTCCTGTCAGCTTGAAATCTTTCCAAACTATTTCAAATGCATTATTTCACATCCGTAAAAAAAAGAAAAGATTTTACGTATAATTGTTTGCATATTTTCATCAGCACCGATTATTTTAGATTTAATTTGCCTTACCTTTAATTTCTTACCGGACCTTTATACTTATTTGAAAATAGCACAGTAGGTAAAATAGGGTCGATCTCTGTCGGTACTCTTGATCAATTCATAACTAAAATATCTACTTCGTTTTGCGCCAAAGAAAAAAATAGAACCACTTTATTTGTATTTTTTTTTTCTGATAGGTCTAGAATATAGAAAAACAGTCCAATTAAGTAATTGTTTCTGCGCATTAATTTATTTTTCTGGAGAACAGTACGTTTATCTTAATTTGGGGTCGTATTTTTGTTTAATTTAATTTTATACAAAGGTTATACCTACATGAAAAAATTACTTACTTACCGCGATAAAATCTATTCAAAGTTTCTCACAATTTAAACGACTATTAGTATACAAACTTCTAATTTTTTGTTATTTTTCAGACGCCAATATGAAGACTCATTGCGAGAGAGAACATCCCATTTTAGAGAAACGCGTGCATTTTTTGTATGTCCTTTACTACATTCAATTTTATTTTATTTTAAGGACCTACGTATAGTTTAAGCTAGATAACCTTAAGTAGCTTTTCGGAATTATGCTAAATATAGAATGAACACATTACATCCGCTAATCATTTATATTTTCGAACAGAATGTAGCGGAAATGAATCGTGAGATAGAGAAGGTCAATGACACCACATTGGAGCTGGAAAAGCAAGTATCCGATCGTCGAAACACAGTTGAAGTGTTGAAGAGGCAGCTGGAAGACCTCACCGCTGATGTGCCTGATAATCTGCTTGATATCATGTAAATAAATCCTTCTATTTCATTTTATAATCAACTATAGCTTTCTGTCAGCGGTGTCACCCGCTGCTAAATAAGATTTTCCGTAGGAATAGTGTACTTTCCCGCGGTAAAAAGTAGCCTATGTTACTCAAGGTACACGTAGCTTTCAAATGGTGAAAGAATTTTTGAAATTGGTTCAGTATTTATTGAGTTTATTCGTTACAAACATACATAAACACACAGACACACAAAAATACAAATCTTTCCCTTTCATAATATTAGTATAAATAAAACAGAGTAAAAGAGAAGGTAGAGTGGCATAAACAATTTCTTCATATAATTAGCCTATTCGTCTATTTGTCTGTATTTACGTCCATATTTAAACCTAATTTATTGTACTTTGCCTCATTTCGACTTACTTATATATTTATTTTTACCTTTGTCATGAGTCTTGTCTCTTTTGCATAAAAACCCGTAAAGCTACAAAAATGATTGTTCTTTTTCAGTGGGAAAAATGAGTTGGACGATAAAGTGAAGTCACTTTCAAGGAAATGTGACGCTCTGCAAAAGAAGCGAAATGACGTGATAGCGAATGGCAACAATTCTTCATTCACTTCAGCCTCGAAATAAAGCTCATCTTATTGTTCACTTCAATAATAATTTTAATTAAATTTATTTATAGACGTAATTTGTTCCAATGAAAAATAAGAAGAAACAAGATTTAAATATAGTTTCCTTCGTTTCGTTTGATTATAGTTATTTTTGTTCATATAAGCTAAGTAATCTAGCTAATTAAAAATAAATACTTGCTTTTGAATTTCCTGTATTTTATTGCATACCTTAATCAGCTTTTCTTAAGCTTAAGTTTTCTTTCGTAATATAGTTTCATCCTTTTTGTCTAGAAAGTCTAAAAATAAATAGCGTAAGATAAATGTATCCTAGCTTTTATCTAAAGATAGCGCAGATAGGAAATTTCCAATAAATAAGGTCATTGTATTTAGTGCATAAGCAGCTTTTATTTACGGAGTTTAAATTTTCTTTTGTAAACAGCGTCCTTTTCTTCTAGAAAGTCTGAAAATAAATAGCGTAAGATAAATGTATCCTAGCTTTTATCTAAAGATAGCGCAGACAGGAAATGGTCAATAAATAAGTGCATTGTATTCTTACAGCGTAGGTTATGGGAATGAATAGAGGTGTCAGAGATTCCTTTGTTAGCGTCAGGGTTTATAACTGCGTATCCTGTTCCAGCCTCTCATAAGTCTACGGAACGAACGAGAAATATAGACTGCATTCTCTTGAAAAAATATGTAAGTAACAGAAGTAACACATACTTACATACAGGCTTACAATCTGAATGAATCTAATTGTATCTAATGATGCATAAGTCCATGAATTCGGCATCGTGTTTTTCAATTAAAATAAGTATAATTTACGTTTTTTGCTACAGTATGTACTAGGTACCCAATACCTATATTTATGAAGTTCCAGCTCACTGACTCTGGCATTAGGGAACACAAACCAAAGAGACATGATTACGCACTGAGTTGTTCAGTTGAGATAATCTCTTATCTTGATCTTTCAGACTTTAGGTATCTTTCTGGTAGGTAAAAGTACGTTAGTATAATAGGTACTAATTTCAAGGTTGCGTACCTATTTGTTCTTATTTAATACACTCATAAACTGAAAGCTATTTTTGGCATAGAACACTTTACTTACGACACGCCCCCGTATCGGATTCGCGCGGAGTAGGTACCTAACCTCCCTACCCACGTATTTAGATTAAAATAGAATAGGATCCTTCCTGAAAAAAATTAACATAATGGTAGTTAAAAACATTTCAGTCCTTTTTGTGCAGTCATGTAACAAATGAAGAACATAATCTAAACACATATTTTGCGCTGGTTTTTGTTAGTGTAAAGCAGCTCATTTACTTGCGCTCTCTACATTTTGGTATAATTCAGTTCAGATAAGCACTAAAATATTGTGCTCATTATGAAACCTCATTTCCTTTTGCATCATCGTTTTTGCAGTTGATTTAATTTATTAATGGCGGTAGGTATATCATACTACTACATATTATACAACTTTTGTTTATTTCTCAACTGGTTTTTAATTCTGATCTCTTTCTAAATACCACAAATTCAAAGCTCTATACAAAAATCATAAAGAACTAAAATACCTTGTTTGATAATTTTAGAGCAGATATTTACTTACTAGTATGTGTAATATTAAAATAAATAAATACCGGGGCTCTTTTTAGATATATCTGACTGAAGTTTCATCCTGATCCCCATGCCTGACTCTGATAGAAAATGTAACGAGGGTCGCATTGCTTTGGATGTGTCCTTGTCAACTAAATCTCTTCGTTGACTTTGGCTTAGCTTTTGATAAAATAAGTAAGAAAGATTTTAGGAACCATGTCAGAGTAACAAATATACCTACCTACCGTGATACCAGTGAGACCTATTTGCTTGTAGGTATAAATTAACTGAACCATTTTTAATGTACTATAATAATATAAGATTAGAATTAATTACAATAAATTACTTTGATTACAATAACTATGACACAATACATATGTATACACCTACTTCAAATATTTAGCTGTCAAATGTAATCTTCGGCGAGCGTTACCAAAAGATTGGATAAATGTCACATAGATATCATTGGTTAAATAAAGCAGTATTTGCGCGTTGATTATTTAAGGAACTTTAAGTACAGTGAATACATAATTTAGTATATAGTAAGTTTACGTTAACTCCGAACAAAAACTTTTTACACGATTGCAAGAAACACTGTTGATTTAACTTTTCTTTGTAGTAGAAAAACCTTGCACTTACACGTACCTAACATAATTATCATCATCATCAGCCACACAGTCCACTGCTGGACATGGGCCTCCCCAAAATTGGGGGTATTAATGCCATACTCACCACGCTTGGCTACGACACCCGCAGGAAGTGATGGGGTGATGCTATTCTAACCCGGCACCTAACCCGGCACCACACGGCACCTAACCCGGCACCAACCTCATAATATGCTGTTGGAATTTTAAACACACACATTTCAGACAAGTTGTTTTTTTTATGGGTGTTTAAAAAGTCTGCATAAAAATTCTTAGCTGATACGTAGCAGTTTTCTACGAAGGGTTAAGTTGCTACAAAGTTTTTTTGGTCATTCAATATTAAAGTTTTCATCAAAACTTTACCCCGAGTAGGTAAGTTTGAGTTGACTTCATAAAGTTTAAGTACCACTTCATTAATAAAAAACGTTTTTAAAATTCAGAACTCTAATAGTACATTACGATATAAGTGCGGTGGGTTGATCATTACAGCCGAGGCGATATTGCTATAAGAAGGCAGAGGCTGTAATTATCAAAGCGCACGTATGTCGTACGACGTTTTATAACATATTTGCGAGGAAATAAATAGAACTAGATAAAAAAATTAACAATAGAGCGAAAAGAAAAAGCGCGCGGAATAATTTTTACTTATTCACAAATTAGGATGAAAAACCAGCTAAGGGATTCGAGGGTTTTAATGTAGGTATTGCAATTTAGGGCGTCCGAATAAAAAAATTATATAAATATAAATTTATATACTTGCATGATTTACTTTATTTAATTACTAAATGTGATAGTGAGTAACTATTAATTAATTATTCCAATTCAATTTTAAGGAATGTCTACTGATTATTACTTTTAACATAATTTATTGGCATGTATAATTATTAATTTAAGTTCGGAAATAAAAGGCTATTTTATTTTTATTTATTATTTATTATTGCAATTTAGGCAATGGGCTGACAACCTGTCACTATAGCAATACACATGACCATCTGAAATAACCTTCAAAACTTGTCAGACGTGGCGGAATGACCTTCCGGTCGTTTTCGCTCTGCCTACCCCATTAGGGATAAAGGCGTGATTTTATGTATGTATGTAGGTATGTATGTATCCTCCCGGGCATGCTGTAAAAGTCAGCTAAGGGATTAGAGGGTTTCAGTATTATAATTTAGGCGATGGGCTGACAACCTGCCACTATAGCAATATACAGATCCATCTGGAATAACCCTCAAAATTTGTCAGACGTAGCGGAACGACCTATGTTTAGGTTGTTTACGCTCTGCCTACCCCATTAGGGATAAAGGCGTGATTATATGTATGTATTTATGTATGAAAGTAGAGTTCTTTTTTCAAACGACCCGCCGCCGATAGAGACACTAATCCTGCCTTTATTTCGAAATAAAATACCTACTTTAGTTTATACCTACTGAGTATATATTGCCGTGCGCCGTGCAGTGCAGAACCATTTAAATTCGTGTTTCGCTAAACCTCTTGGAAAACGATTAGAGGAGTGCAGAGGTGATTAATACTCGCATTTCCTACCCAGCAGGTACATGGCTTGCAACACGGCGTTAAGCTAAGTAATCCTAGATCTACAGTAGAGCCAAGCCAAGTATCTTCAGAATGGAATGTAGAGATGTAAGGGCTACAACACATAAGCGCTAGGTATTCCATAAGAAGCTTTATAAGAATATTGTGATTGCCGCACTGATTTAGTATGATGGCAAATATTATTAAAATGAATGGAGTACATAAGTACCTACTACCTACATAACGCACGGGTTAAAAATATTAACGGCGTCTGCAACGACAGTCACCACCGTGTGTACACAAACCACACTACTGAAAATTCATTATTCATGTAGGTAATGAAAAGTATTCAAAACATAGCAATTTATTAACATTGAAGATAGCGCAACCCTATCAAGGGTCGTACCTGGGTAACTTGACTATCTGCAAATTGAACCAGCCATACGAAATTTATTAGAGCTCCCCTAGAAGCAAAGGCAGATTCATTTCTCTATTATACTTGCTAACATTGTTATAGAGAGCACTTAGACCTCGGTCCCGATCCCACAGTAGTAAAAGGTTTTGTGTCAAAAACTATCAACTTCTTCAATTTCAAATGAAAGTCTTTAAATTCTTTAACTATTTTAGTTTTTCTTGTATGCTTGAATCGCACAGATCTTTGGAGGATTACTAGGTACTACATAATATTTATTCTTTTATATATAATACGTAGGTACCTAACCTACTTCATGGAAGTAGAAATGTCTTTACCCTCAGGAAATCCGATTCAACACGGTAGACCGCCGCAGGGTAGAAAACTGGTCGAAATAATATTTCATCGCAAGGTAATATTTTTGAAAAATATTAGTTCAGATTCATACCTAATGATAATGACTTTTTAATATCTTTCTGAACCGAACATGAACATGGTAGATACCTATAAGTATAGTGATAAACTGAAGAGTCTATATATTTTAGTAAGGAAATAAAATGATGTAATATATTTTATACTACACCTATTCGGAAAGTATATTAGTTCTTACTTAAAAAAAGGAAAGAAAGTACGTAAATCCAAGCGAACGAATATGCGGGTGGCAAAAATATATGGGATTTACTTTCTCCCCTAGGGGAGAAAGTATTTTCTCCCCTCCTTTATATTTTTTAAATTCATAATTCAAAACTAGAAACAGGCGGATGCCAAAAAACAAAAAGTTTGTATGTCGAAGCCCACAAAATGATACTGGCCACTTACATTTTTTGGCAGTATGTGCTTTGCTTCATTTGTCTCTTTTATATTTTTAAGTAAAAAATATGGCAAAATCAACATGTCCGCGCGAATTCTTTTTCGTTCTTTGATTTATATGACTTATTTAATGTAAATTAAGTGTTTAGTGTTTTCGATGTAATGTGTAACTGTATTAATATGTGTTTTGTTTGTTTGTGTTCTGTTCGCATGGATGATGACACTTCAAATGTTCTTAAGTTATCTTCTCATGTAAGTGATATCATTCTTTATCTTACAAGGATTTTTGATTATATTTTCCTCGTAGGTGTAGTATAAAGCACTATGTATAACTCGGAAGAAAATGCGATTCCCAACTCGTGTGTATTGAGGCCCTCAGCTGCGCTTCGGGCCTCAAACTACACCCTCGTGTGGGAATCGGTCATGTTCTCCCCTCGATAAACAAGGTACTATTTCCCACTTTCACCTCAAAAAGAGCACATTTCCCGCCTAAATTCAGTGAGGAAAAGGCCATTTTATTCTTAAGAGAGACCAAGTAGCTTTTTAATTTTATTAAATGAGGCAAAGGTATGTCATTTTTTGACACAACTGGTATCCAAATGGTTTTTTTCTTTTTTTTATTTGGTCTCTTGGGGGTGCGTTCTGAAAATTGATGCAACCTAAAATTTTATTTTGTAGACTATTTTGTTACGTTTTACTGTCTGTCTTGTAAAGTATTAAATTTTAATGTTTAAATATATTATTATTGTTGTAATTAATTTGATTTGTATTAAAAAGATAAAATTAATAACATTACATGCTAATTTTAGAATAATTTTACGTCTGCTTAATTTATTTTTTAAGTGTTGTTGCAATTTCCGAACGCAACTTTTCCAATAAAAAAGTAATAATGGCATTTTCTCCTAATTTCACACCTCAATATTTTCTCACTGAAAGTGGGAAAAGTTGTATGTATCACACGAGAGCGAATTCATTTACATCTCGTGCTTTGAATCCTTCGGTGAGCTCAGGATACTATTTTTTAATCACTCGCTACGCTCGTGATTCAATTTTAGTATCCTTCGCTACCTCAGGATTCAAAATCAGCACTCGCAGTAAAAACGAACTTCCCTCTCTTGTTGAACAAATAACTATTTTAGAGTCAGCTCAAAGCGCCCTTTTCATTTGATATCACACACAATAGGTTTCAGAACATTTTTCATACAAAAATAGTAATCCCCAGCCCTAGTTATGCACATCTCCGCCAAGGTGGGAAAACTTGGAGGGTTATGATTAGAATAATAAAACCTCTTGTAAGCATTATCCGGGATTTGATTTGTTTAAGGATCCGGTCGCCGTCAATTTTACACTAAATGTTTGAATTATTTACTATCGTCCCAAAATTCTGGAAACCAAACTCCCGTAGCCATAATTGAAATTGAACTGAGAATTTATGTCAAAATTCCTGGTCTTCCCTTACACGTTAATTAATTCATTCAATATGTTAGTTCGAGGAAGTTTGTTGACTGCACTGAAATGCACCTACTCTTGCGATCAGTATTAGTACGGGGCATTACGGGGTGTTACTATTTTACGCTTGACCGGTGGCGTTCAAAGAAGCAAAATTTAAAAGTAAGTAAGGAATACTAGGTATTTTAATATCCCAGTATACCTACTTAATATAATAGCGAACATTTGGATATTTCTTACAAAAATTACAGTTAAAACCACATAAAATATATACTGTGATGCCTATTAACTTAGCTAAACTTAAGTCGGACTAAACTCCAGTAATCATAGACAGGTATTTAGAATATACTTAACCCCGAATAATCACTCTCAATAAGGTGATATTTAACCAATTAATTTGATTGAGACCCTGTATGTTTCAATTATCGTTTCTAAGTAACCGAAACTTGTGACATTATGCAGAGTTATAATGGCAATTTCAGGAAACCGATAACCCCACATAACTGTGCTGTGTCTACTGGTAATAGCCAGCCTTCCCTTCCCGGACCAAGAAATTGGGAACTTGCCCTGCCCATTTTGTCACAAATTTCAAACTTTCAACAGAAAATTTTAACTTCGTTTATTGTATAGAGTTTGAGGTACTTATTTAATTCACAAAAATATACAAATCGCCCTTACTCGCCGTGGTCAAAGTTATAATGGCATTCAATTTCAGGAAACCGAAACCGATAACTCCATACAATGTGCCCAAAGCTTTCCCGGAACAGGAAGTTGCCGCCTTTGTCATAGTCACAAATTTCAAACATTCAAAAAACTTTGTTTGGTAACTAGGCATATAAGTATTTACTTATAATTATAACTTTCATATACTTGAAAAATATCTAGGTACTTCCCGTAATTGTTCAGCCAATCAACCAAAAATTATTCAGCCAATCAGTACTTAAAATTCTTCTCATTACTTATGATAGTGAACACGATACTTATGTGACTATATTTTTTTGTAATCAGGGACATTCAGTAGCGAGGGAGTACAATTATTTGAATACCGAAAGAAACGAATCTCTAAAGACTTTGTGAATATGCAAAGTAAGTCAGATTCATTCGGTCTCTTTCAAAGTAAGTTTACCAACTAGCTTATTCTTAAAGCTAGTTGATTTCGTTCATTTTAAAGAGAAATTCTGCGAAATTCATGGAACTCTCTCAATCAAGGAGCATTTTATTACTACTTTTGACTCTGAATACTATTACAATGTTTCGTTTCAAATTATGATAAAAAGATCTGATGAAGTGATTAGGTTAATTACGGGTAGTTAAATCGTTATATTAGGTACTTAAATGAAATATTTAAAAAAATGCTTTTTAGCTTAACTATAAAAACTTACATAGAGGACCTTTCTGAGGATCAGGTGAAAATAATTTAGATATTTCTATGTTTAAAATAACTATAATAATACTTCGGCAGGTAGCGAAGCATATTGTAACGCCGTAACAAGAGAATTGAAGTGAAATTTCTCAGTTATTCAGTTTAACAATATTATTCCAAGCGAACAAGTCAATTCGCCCTCTTGAAGCTGTGTAAATTCGACCCACATCGGCCATTACCATCTACCGCAATCTTGTTAAAATACTGAAAGCTTGGCGAAAACCTTGTTAATTTTCAATCTTGGCAAAAATTTCCTATTGCTTTGTTTATTTATTTAATTTACAACGTTGTTTAAACATGAACTGAAATACTGAACATTATTATATAGGAGAACTTTTTGCAATACACAATTATTATTTTAGTAAAAACACTTAGATTTCCTAGGCGTGTTTTCCGCTCGAGAACGCTGTCGGTTCTGTCTGTGGACTAGAGATAATAATGTAATTAACGGCCACTTCAACTATTCTTCTGTCGCATCGCATGCATGTCGGTCGAATGATTTGATTCTCGATCTTATCCTCTATAGAGTTTCCCACTTTTCATCTAAATGAAATCTTAGAGCTGAGTCTGTTATTTCCGCCACAATAATTCTGTTTTATTTTAATTCAACTTGAAAGTTTTTAATTCATATCTAAACTTTCAGGTTGAATTAAAATGTATTAGCGCTCAATAAGATAACAGATAGTACAATACACTATGCAGGTACGTCAAAATATGCCACAGTCAGTATATTATTGAATCAAAACAAAATAAAATGTTTACAGTGTTATTACCTAATTTCCTGGTTTTAATTAGGTTAATAGAAACTGCTCTGTTCTGGAATTTTATCCTCTATGAATCTTACCTTACCTATATCTAGGTAGGTATGCCCCTGAATGCAATTCATCACGCTTGTCCCCAGCAGGCGCGATCATGCAAATACCTAGGATAGCTGTGATGATTGATGCGCTAATTAGGTACCTGAAACAGAACTTGATGTAACGAATACCTAGGCATGAGCATGAACCTATTGAAGGTGAAACGGTAGTAAGCCATATAATAGGTGGAATGTGTATGATATCATATGACAACTTACCATGCAACAACTTTTTCCTAAGAACAAATCAAAGAATCGGTTAATTTTGTAGATAGTGCCGAATAAAATTTAATTATTATTCTTTAGAAATTTGATCCATGTTCTTGGAGGAATATAGTTTTGTCTTTTATTTAAGTAGGTACCTATTATGAAATTTGTCTAAGTAATAAACGAATAATATACCTGCCCAATGCATAGCACAATCTTTATTTGTTACAGCTGTTACAGCACCTGTATTCTAATAGAAACCTACATGTAGGTATCTTTTATCGGAAAATTTACAGCACAATAAAGCTTTTGACAAATGTCACATCTGTAGGTAAACTGCTCCTCATATAAAATTGATCAAATATTTTATCTCGTCTTCATAATACCTTTATATTACTTCAGTGAAAAAATTAGTGATTTAAACATGTAGAGTAGATACGATAACTCTATTAATAAGTAAACTAAATAAACGATGTAAAACGCGCTCTTATAGTCAATTAAGGGCCGCAAAACCCTTGTTTACGTGTCTAGAGCAGTCCTAGATCCAGAACAATACATTACATGGAGTGTGCCAATTAGAAGAACCCGAGCCGTGGCGAGCCGGCTCAAGTGTCGACGCAACTAACAAGACTGCCCTCTCATTCTGCTTTTAGAGCACCCCAACATGAGAACGTGAATAAAACTCAAGGGCACTATATTTTTTAATGACTTAGAGGGATATCTACAAGAAAAGAATAATATCCAGCTAAAGCTCTATTCAAAACTAATTCACTTATAACACGAGATACCTATGTACAGTCTTCACACTTTAGGTCACTAACACTAAGCATTCATTCCTAATAGTTTTTTAAAGGCCCTACGAAAGTCTAAATTAAAAATCGTATAAATAATTGGATTCAACGTGGAATTGGTGTATCCCAACCAGGTTATAAAGTTAATTAAACTGTTTTCAGGGCAACACCACTCACAAAACGGCAGAATGATATACATGAGGAAGAACGGCACCCAACAAACAACGAAGGAGCCCATGATGATTCCCAGAGTTCGCGCCGCGCGACGCTCCTTTGAAAGGGAAATCTTCTGTTTCTGCTCAATGAATTGATGAACCACGTCACCACTGTTGTTAACACTGGCCAGCAGCGGCTTCCCTTGCTTCCTCCTCTTCCCACTCATTCTTCTAATAGATCCAACCACTTTTGTTTTGTATCCCTCTGACGATGCTTTCTGCATATCCAGTTCTAAATTTTGACGAGCAATTGGGTCATTCAAAAGCAGCAAAGGCATAAAAAAGTTTTTCTTAATGTCCATAAAAGTTTTCCTTTGACAGCGGTTTACACTCTCTCCGCTATCTGACTCATTTTCTGACTCTTCCTTGTCAACGCTCTCCTCTGGGTTCTCACTGACTGGTCGCTTTTTGTAGACTCGAGCTGCTAAACAGCGTCTTCTCAGTCTCTGTTTAGCTGCAATGTATATTTTAAAATAAACTATGGTCATAATTGCCAACGGAATGAAAAACGACCCGAGTGAAGAGTAGACTACATAACCGGGTTCAGAAGTTAGCTGGCACGGTGTGTCTGCAGTGAACTCGTCTGGCCAGTCGTTCCATCCAAGAATTGGGGGCGAGCTAATTACCAGCGATAAAATCCAGACGCCTGCAATTTGTACAACTACCCTTTTTAGGGTGCGCTTGTGTGCGTATTTTATTGGGTCTGTAATAGCGAAATATCTGTCAAGCGCAATGGCGCATAAGTTGAGAATAGAAGAAGTGCAGCACATGATATCAGAGGTAAGCCAGATCTTGCACAAGTGTTTTCCCCACAACCACTTTCCGAGTGTAGAGTACGCAACGTTCAATGGCATGACAAGTATTGCTACGGCCAAGTCAGCAACAGCGAGTGACACGATGAAGAAATTCTGCACGATCCTCAAAGGTTTGTACGTAAACACACCAAGGATCACCAGGATGTTTCCGAATATTGTTCCAAAGATGACGGTCGATAGAACAGAAATCGTAGCAAGTGCCTCCCATTCTGATACTGCGATTTCGAATCCAAAACTAGAGTTATAAACGACTGTACTTGAAAAGCAGTAATTTTCTGTGACTGTTTCTGTAGCATTGTCTTTACTTTCGGCTATTATATATTCTGTGCTTTCGGTAATGTTGTAGACGTAATATTCCAGTGCTATTAATTTTTCATTCATGATTTGTTATTAGTTCTTAGTTAGATAAATTATTTTCACAGCTCTACTGACCGCGTTGTATCTGTAAAGAAATAATTCCCATTTTAATAATTCTTCTTTTGTTACGTAGTAAGGTCTCGGCTAGGTATAGGCATTAGGTACCTGCCTAAAAGTGTGACTGGTAATTAATTGAAATGTAAGTTATTATAAGCACTACAACTCCGACAAACCTATTTTCATTACCTAAGTCTAAGTAGAGAAATTTCAAAATACACCTACCTAAATTAAGTTGCTTCCAAATAATTTGCTCACTTGGTTCATCCTTTTTATAGTTGTCATAAATATTTCACTATGCGACTAGTTCAATATTTTTCAAAGGCGCTAGAGATCCGTATCTTCCAAGGCAGCCCAGCGCAGACTGAAAACAAGAGTTTTTCTTGGCCCTGCAGAACGCTCGTTTTCAAATGAAGTGGAGCCACTCAGATAACGATGAGTAGAATAGGTACTAGTCTGAGATGTCGGAACGGGGACAACATGCACGAAAGGAGAGAATTTGAAGAATAACTTAAAATAACTACCAAAAGTTGCAAGTAAAGTAAAACCGAGTTAATATTTTTTTAACACGAATACTGTAGTATTTGTTTTGTGTGGGATTTCCCATTTCAGTAGATACATTGTTGTTTACTACCGGCACATAGATTATTATGTCACACTACAACGACACTTTCATTTCACCACATCACAAATTCACATAAATCAGTCGCGCTCGCGCAAAACAGCGCAAAACTTTGAAAATTAAATTCTTACAAAGTTTTCGTCTTTCCGTTCGATTTTTATTCCCGTTTCCCGCGCAAACCCTACAATCCGTTTTATGTTGTCTATAGTTCCTATATTTTTTTTTTTATAATAAACCCACAGCCGTAAACTGCGTGCTAAGGAACGTTTTATTATCCAATGAAATAAAGAGGCGCTGCTAAGCAACAAGTATTACCTACAGAGTGCCTACTGTTTGCAATAAGAGCGAAAGAGATAAACGATCATTTGAAAGAGTTTGGATTTTTAGTTTCATTATACGGTTATACACTAGCTGTCTGTCTCTTGCTGTCAAAATAGAATATCAAGTGAATTTTATTATTATAGTTTGTTTCTTGCTTGAGGAAAATCTATAATTTGGTGTAGTTTTATTGGCTGTTGTGAGGTTAAAAGTGCTGTTGTGCGGAGGTTTTGTGGTGCTAGATAGTTCTTCAATGTTTGGCGCAGCAGGATGGGCTGTTTAGCTTGGATTCAAGGTATGACGTTCAACCTTGCAGTTTGTGAAGATTTTTAATTTTCTCGATTACACATAATTTTCAATGTTTACCGACGTTGACTTAGTAATTTTCCTCGGGTATAGGATCGTAAAAATGCTATTAAATGATTTTATACCTGAAAATGGTCGGTGCCATCATAATCTATTTCAAGTTCTAATATTTGTAGAACTCTAGAGGATAGCTGGCACGCGTGACCTTTTTCACACTATAACAGTGTTACAGGTATTATGTAGACATTGTTTTATGCTCGTAACCTTTTATCCTTAGTGTAATGTTAGTATGTAGACTAATATGTAGTATGGGCAATGGGTGCCTCCCTCAGAGATACCCCCTGAAGGGCATATTGAGTGCTATTTGTGTAACTTACTCCTGTTTATTTTACAGTGTAAACAGACTACTTAGACAGCCCCCAAATTAGGGTTCGAACTGTTGTGTGTAATTTTCAGTACTTTAGATTGAAATTGAACACATACCTACGGTTAAACTCATAAGTTGTATTCAATACTTAATTAAGATATTTTCATGATCATAAGCCTATCTCTTGGGTATGATGGCAGTAATCAGATACAATTACTATTAAATCAATTTATGAATTAAGTTGTTATACCTACTACCATACCTTACCTTAGGTTTATTAAATTAAATTTAAAAAAACTAGTGTTAAAAAATATAAAGATAAGCAGCACAGTAACATAAATATGTTGTGAAGTTTTATCCATGTTTGAAATTCTTTCTTTTAGAAGATCAGCAGTATGTTATAGTATATTTATTATTTGAAATAATAAATATGTATACTATATATTCAAAAATAATAAATATACTATACTATACATACTGCTGATTACTTCACCAGATCACCTACTTTTCAATGTAATTTAGAATCACATCCACCTGCTGAAAAAAAGTTCTTCTGAAAAATTCTAATTAAGAAAGAAGGAATCATCCCATCTTATGTATCAATTTGTTTTTTATTATCCAATATAAACTGTTTTCCTTTACATGGATAATTTTATGTTTTCAGGGTTGAAAATGCCCTTCCCATTCAAAGACAAAGAGCTGAACAAGATAGCGGCATTCTTCAACGTGTCCACATTCCTGTTGACGTGTGCCGCCCTGGTACAGCCCAGCTGGTTCCGCATCAAGGGCCTGCACTGCGCTCAGAGTCTCTCCCTCGCTCAGTTCTTCACATTTGATGAAGATGATGACGATGATGAGCATATCAAAATCCGGCAAAGTGATTTTGATGTAATGAATAGGGACTTCAATGGCAAGTTATTTTTATTTATTTTTGAAACTTATCCAATGATTTACTTGGTGTAAGGGACAGCTGCAAACTGATAGTGGATGCTCAGTCTAGGAAACTGAAATTGAAAATTTAATAATTGTAACTGAAACTGAAATTTGTATGGGGAATCAATTTTTTTTTTCTTGTCCTGAAAGAATTTCTTTGTGAAAGTTGTTCAGTTTCAATGACTGATCTGAGCAACCTCTATCAGTCTTCAGGAATATAACTTGTTCACTATTTCTTCTATAAAACTCTATTGTAATTAATACTTGCAAATAAAAGGGTACATTACCTACTACATTTTTTTTTAGTTACATTAGTACATAAGCATAACCTACTTAATAATAATGATGTACTTTCAAAAAACAATTAAAGCATTTCAATCAACACTTTTACAGCTATAATTATTATCCTATAAGTTGGTACCACTATACAAATACAATATTGTATTTGTGAAATGTCCCATCACATCAACCATATGTATATTCCCAACATCAGTCTAGTCTAGATCATAATTTGTTATCATTGTAGATTTGCGGAAATTACATCATGGGTTTCCTAAAGTGACTGCCTATTGTTACCTCAGTCTTGACCTTTGATAGCCTAATAGGTAGCCTTGTGAATCAATTAGTTCTATCTACTCAGAGTACAATCTGAGAGTAACAGGTTATGTATTAGGTAATAGTTCTACAATTCAGGTCTAATTCAGGTTTCTTGTTCGAAATGAACAGGCACAAAATTCATTAATTATGCATATTAGTAAAATTATAACATTTTCAAAACCCTTTATTATTTAAGTAGTAAAGCTTCTTTAGCTTATTTCAGTAACTTTTTACGATACAATTTTATGGAGGTATGAATAAAAAGATTTTTGGTATATTATTCTATAAACTTATAGTATGAATAGGTACATGTCTTTTAACCCATCTGTTTAGTGTCTAAACTTAAGACCTTTATTATTTTCCTTATAAGTTAGCAGACACAGCTATTCATAGCATATAATTACAGAAACGTGGTGACTTATAACAACTGAATCAATATAATTGTGTTTGTAAACACAAATTAACCAGCAAATTTGCTGTTTTCAGGTCTGCCTCCATGCATAACACCGGAAATAATCACTCTCATGAGGGTGTTAATTCTGCTATGCTTCATGGTGTTGCTATGTTCCTGCATCGGTGTTCTCATAAACCTGACCAGTCTGAACAGCAAGGTCATAAAAATGCTGCGAAGGAACGCCATACCAAGCATAATGTGTGTCTTCTGGGTCATAGCCATTGTAGGCGTTTGCTACTACACTACAGTAGTATTGGGAAATGCAAATAGTAGCAACCCCAACACAATACAAGTGGATTATGAGTATGGATTCTATACAATAACAGGAGCTGGTGAGTTTACATTCTTTTATTTGTGTTTGTTTAAAAATGCTTCAGTATTGAAGATTGATTATTGTGATTTGGTAAACATTCTGATGAAACACACAATAAGATGAATTTTGCATTGAAATCTTTGGTAGACAATTTCAGTTGTTCTTTGTGAAAAACCTTTTTATGATGAAATTGATGAAGTGGGTTTGAAATCATCTTTTATTTAATATTGCGTAATATTTTATTTACAAAATAAACTAATATGTATTATGTAGTATGATGGAATTTCAGATCTTCTAAATACTTACATACCTACTCTCTGAGGACACTAACGATAGGTTTGAGGAAATTAACTTAACTTAGAATTACCAGTCCACGCATTGCAAGTCCGACCAGAAATTCATGAGCTTGAGAGTGAAGTTTAGATTGGCAAAACTTAAGCTTTTTGAAAAAGGTTGCCTAACCTAACAAATACTCTTCGTACGTTCCAGGCGCTCTGGCCTTACTAGCGTCGGCCGCTAACCTATGGGGCGCGCCACTCTCCAGCGACGAGGACATCCAGCGACGGAACCTCATGGAGGACTGGGACGGGCTGGACGCGCACGGCGTCGGCCCCACGCCCGCCGTGCCCGCGTTACCACCCTACACCCCCAACGCTGATTACGTCCCAGCGCTGCACCAGCCGTACGCGCCGCCAACGTTAGGTACGCAACAGTACTTCCCCTTCGATGATCTCTCAATCTTACCGCCTCCTCCGCCTTATACTCCTTGAACTTTTAGGATGTTCTTGTATTAATTAATTAAGATAGTATTATAAAAGCGATTTCGTTAGCCCGTCACGTCGTCGGCTGTGGCTGTAGCGCCACATTGGAAGGATTTGTGTTTTCTATCCTGCAAAAAACACTTATTATTTGAACGTGTCTTTATTAAAAATGGTGAGCATTGGTGCCGATTCTGTTGTAAAATCAACTTATTCTGTTTTTGCTGTCAAAGTGACATTTCACGCTTAAATAAAACAGCACGCTATGATGTTGCCTTATTTAAAGCACTGTATTGACAGGATAATGTCACTTTTAAAGGATTATAATCAGCTGCTGTGTTGCAGTTGCTGTCACTTTTCCAGTTCAAACTCTAGAGAGTGGCAAAAAATAAGTCTACAACAGAATCGGCACCATTGTATCCCAAATATCAATTAGTGCATTCTTAGAAATATTTCATTGGCACGATTCTAATATTAAATGTATTTGAAGGCTTGTGAATATTTCTCAGTTCTATGGAATTATTAACGTGGAGCTTTAAAATCATTAAACATACTTTTTTTCTGTTGAAATGTTTTGTATGAAGAAAAAATCAAATATTATATTATCTCGAATACCTACTTAAAATGCTTTGTAAATTTAGAACTTGAATCATCCTTAGTTATTTTCATTAGTTGTTTGTGTATATTTATATAGTTAGATATTATTATTACAACAAATTGTATTTAAGAAAATATTTGGTTTATTTGGTGGCACATGGTTTTACTGTATGGATAATTATTAAATTCGTACATTCAACACAATAATTCGTACTAGATTTTTAAAGAGTACAGTCTCGGCTTAACTCAAACTTATTAATTGTAAGATTCATATAAATGTGTACTTCCACTAAATAATTAGCAGAAATATATTTTTCAACAGTACATATCATAGTGTTACTTTTAATGATTGTTTTGCTGTACCAGTATTTATGTGTCGTAGAAAGATTTGATAATTCGAATCTTCGCTTAAATCCTAGAGATTTTGCGAAAACACGAATGATTAGACAATGATGAAAACATTGTCAAATCTTACTGGAAAAAGTCAGTATTTTTGCGAAAAATCTCATCGTTCTAGTAACATTTGATCTCCTTAACTTTGATTGGCTAGACTTTTACTAACTGATTTAATCTTATTCTGATTGGTTAAATAACATGCGTTTATGATTTACATTTGACGTTATAAATGTAAATCATAAACGCATGTTATCACCAATCAGAGAAGATCTTGTTTTGGGCGCGCTAACCGACCAATCAGCGTTCTTATTTCAGTTGAGGATATCAAATGTTACTAGAACGACGAGTTTTTTCGCAACAAAACTGACATTTTCCAGTAAGATCAATTAAATTATCCGAGTTTTCGCAAAATCCCTAGGATTTTCGCGATGATTTGAATTAAATCATCCTACGACATGTGTACTACTAATACTAATTGCCTACATTATTCTAAATTGTGTTCTATTTAATGAGTATTAAGGTTGTGAGGGGAGCTGATTATAACTTGCTGTTCACTTCAGTATGTGATTTGCCATCGTAGTGCCTATTCATGTTGTATTTCTCGTAAAAATGCTTTAATATAGTATTCTTAAATGTGAATGTGTAAAAGAAACCTTAAATCTTGATAAACTGAGAAACTGTATGTATTTTATTATAATATAGACATAGTATGGTATAGTATGGCTTCCTTTACCACCCAGCATTGTGACCCATGAAAATTAAACTGCAAGGATCAAAATGAATAAATGCAGAAATTCAGATAATATTGTCATAGCCTTATAATAGTGTAGTTCAGAATACATCTAAAATATGTAAAGTTGGAGAAATGTCTACTTAAACTAAAATTATTGTATGATATTTAGATATTTAAAACACCTAATTGGCTTGACTTGAAGATATTAGGTATGTAGTTGTTGGTGAAATAGGAAGAACAGACAAATAATAGATTACAGTCAAAGGTATTGATTTGTATTATTTTAATGTGTTATTTTACATCTAGGTTTAACATTTATACAGCCAAGCAAATTATATTTTTAACTCATTCTATGCACGCAAATATAAATTACCTATCTATGGCTTAGTGAAAACTTACTGTTGTTTATTAAACATTTCCTCTTGATAATTTTGTGCCAATCAATAAATTTTATTAAATATTAATTCTGCTTGACTGTTAAAAAAGTTCTAAAACAATAAAACTCACTTATCATTGTTGATCAACATTAATTAATGAGCTTCTAGATAATAGTCTGAATCTCTTTCCAATTGAGTTAGAACTGTTATAAATGGAGCTAGTAAACAATCTAATAACTATTATAAAACATAAGAAATAAATAGATGTAACAATAGTGCTGGGTCCAGTTATAAAATCTACAGGTTTGAGAAAACTTATAAGTATTTAATAAAATCAGCAGTGGGTAGATGTAGGCTGTAATGATGATAATGATGATTTAATTAAATCTGAAAAAAAATGTTGAAAACATTGTTAATCTTACTGGAAAAAGTTAGGTTTCTTGCGAAAAATCTTGTCATTCTAGTAACATTTGATATTCTTAAAGCTACTACTAGTACTATTATATATTCTGTGCTACTACACACTATGCCGCGCGTGCCGTACGCCCGTCTTTCAAAGGAAGCGGACGTGTACGGCGGCATAGTGTGTAGGAGCCTTTATCCATAACTCTGATTGGCTAGATTTTTACTTACTAATTTAATCTTATTCTGATTAGTTAAATCATATGCGTTTATGATTGACATTCAACCAATCGGAGGAGATCTTGTTATAGGCGCGCTAATGATAATAAATATTTCTTTTTTAAACGACCAATCAGCGTTCTTATTTCAGTTAAGGATATCAAATGTTACTTAGAACGACGAGTTTTTCGCAATGACTTTTTCCAGTAAGATTTGTGTCTAATTATCCGTGTTTACAAAAAATCCCTAGCATTTTTGGGAAGATTCGAATTATTAAATCATCCTATGACACATATAAAACATATTCTTCCACAAATGCTGTATAAACACAGTATACAATTTTTATGCATCTCTTGCTAAAAGTTTGATGTAGATTTTATAACTGGCTCAATTAGCACCTGCTGTATAATATTCCATGTTACCAAAAATATAAGGATGTTATTAATGTACTGTTCGTTAATGTATAGATTTCTTCTAGCTGTAAGAATAGTTATTCCTGGTTGCTTTACTGGGAAGTTTATTTTTACATTTTTAAGGATATGAATTTTATTTTTATGTAAGACCAATATGCAATACATATCTAAAAATTAAATAAAAACTGTTTTATTTCATTGCTAATCAAAAAGATTTAATGAACTTTGTATAATTATAATAATATTTACTATCAATCATCTATCACAAACCTAATTGTAGGGACCCCTCCCTAACTATAATTAAATTTTTTGCTGAAGCTGTGTGTTATGGAAAATTCAGTCATCTTTAAGAGCACTAAGGTCAAAGTGTGGCTGGTGCTGTAGCCTTTCAATTGGTGTCACATTGGCTTTGTTTGGGGGCGGAATAATAGCTACAGGGACAGATTCTTTAGCATACCCCTCAGAATTCAAAATATTGGTAGCAGATGGTAAATTCAAATACTTGACTCTTTCTTTCTCTAAATAATTTACTCTCTCCTTCAATGTCCCATTTTCATCCTTAAGCACCTCTACTTGAAATACTAATTGTTCAACTAGAGAGTGCAAATTTTGACTAAGTATGTGCAACTCTTCCACTACAGTATCTTGAGATTTCTCGGATTTTTTACCATCTATCACATCCTTCACTGGTGGTTGCTCTTTATTGTGAGAAAGAGTTTTAAGCAGCGCATCTGTTTCGTTTATAGCTCGATAGATAGCCACCTGTAGTTTTGAATGGTCATTGCCTTGTAGTGCAGGGTCTCTGCCTAGAAATTTTAAGTGGTCCATAGCCTTCTTGACGCGTGCGTATTGTTCCTTCTTGCTTTTTATAAGGTCTTTTTGTTTGAGATGGTAACTATGTTGGAGAGTAATGGATTCAATAGCTACGGATGAGTTTGTTGATTTCATAGCATCCAGAAGCAATTCTGCGGCATTGTGATGACACTGCATCGCTTCATCGTATCTGTTGTTTATAAGATGTGCCTCGGCTCGACGATGCTGCTGGTGAGCCTGTAATTAATATAAATGCGCAATTTGTTTTTGTTTCCAAGTTTGTACACTAACGATTTAGCGACTATTGAGCAGGTTCTTACCAAGTTCAAAGGATGTGATTCCATTTTTAAAGTAACAAATACTGCAACAACCGTGGTTCAAGCAAGTTATAAATTTTATTATTTTACTTATATTAAATTTACACAAATAGCCAACAAAACGCACAAAACAAAACTTTTTTTTTTTTTTTTTTTTTTTTTATTATGGCACTAGAATAACTTTGTGCCAGTGTCAAGTTTAAAAGGTAGGGAAACAAACGCGGAAAGGAATGGGAAAAGACAAGGAAAGTTGGGAAAGTTAGGTTAAGTATAATATTTCATAAACATACATACACTAAATTTTAATATTATTAAACACAATAAAGGATGATAGTATATTAAAATATTTAAGCGGATTCATTAAAAGACAAGTGATACGGGTAGGAAATGGAACATGAAGGGACTCGAGGGATTGTAAAAAGGCGGAACGATCATACAGGGAGCAGGAGAAGAAAATGTGATCTAAATCACCAACATCATCACCACATTCACACATATCATTATCCACAATATGGAATCTTGCGAGGTGAGACGGAGTGCAAACATGACCCAGGCGCATTCGAATAATCATAGACGTCACAATTTTAGATAATTTTACCTTGAAAAACCACGGTTTAACAGGAATTGAAGGTTGAATGTTAGAGTAGTATTTCCCCTTTGACCGACTACTATCTGACCAAAGCCTATTCCAGGAATCCCGGAGGTAAGCCCTGGGCAGAGTGACCAAATCATGGCAGTAATTCGTGTACGGTACTCTGTCACCATCTTGCACAGCTTCTTTGGCTAACTTATCAGCTTTTTCATTTCCCACTATGCCGCAATGGCTAGGAACCCAACAAAATACAACTGTAAAACTTTTAGACATGCATAAAGTCAGTTTTTTTCGAATATCAAACAAAATTGGATAATATGGCTTCATTTTAAAAGGAAATTTTTCCAATGCCTGAAGGGCACTTTTAGAATCAGAAAAAATCACTGTGCTCCTAAGCTTTAATAGTAAAACTAATTCTACTGCTTTTAGGAGAGCAAAACATTCGCCAGTAAACACGGATGATTCTGGAGGTAATTTTACTTTCTCTATTAACTTACTTTGGGCTAAATAAATACCCACACCAACATTTTCTGTGTTTGAGGACTTAGATGCATCTGTAAAAATATGGTAAAAATCTTCCCAGTTTTCATTATTTATACTAGACAAAAAATTTATGTTAGCGCATGTGTCGTTTCTATCTACATCCAAATCATAGCGTATGTTAGGGCGTATAAGCAACGATTCATAACCAGACTCAAACAAACATAAAGAAGGGGAACGAAAGACACGAGTCTGTATAGACAAAAACTTTCGGTAACTTTGAACGAGACACGGGACAGATTTATGTTGCCAGTAACGGGCTGTTAAGACAAATTCATTTAAGGCATGTAGTTTTGAATGTAAGGGATGGCTTGAAAACTGGAAAGATTTGAATAAAAATCTATCACTAAGATATTGGCGTCTTAATTGTAAGGGTGATTCACAGCATTCCACTTGTAATGCATTTATTGGGCTAGATTTCATTGCACCAGTAATTATTCTTAGGGCCTTAGATTGAATTAAATCTAGCTTTTTCAAACCAAATACACTACCCCCCTCCAAAAGAAAGGTACCATAATCGAGTATAGATCGTATTAGAGCATTATATAACAATTTCATAGAGAATGGATGCGCTCCCCACCAAACCCCCGAAAGGCAACGCAACATATTAATTATACGTTCACATTTTGTCACAATATACTCAAAATGTGGCAGACCAGTAAGCTTTCTATCCAATATTACTCCTAGAAATTTAACACTATCTTCAACCGGCAGAAAATCTCGATCATAGAAAACTAAAATTGGTGGAATTTGAAGCTTTCTAGTGAATACTACCACTGAACTTTTAGAAACGGATAAATCTAATCCATTACAATCAAGCCAATACTTTAAAAATCCAAGAGAGGAGGTTAGGGAAGTGCAGGCGTTTTCCAAAGAACTATCTATAGCGTATAAAAGCAGGTCGTCAGCGTATTGTAGGATATTTACAGTATTATTTAATGATGATTCCAAGTCATGGGTGTAGATATTATATAAAAGTGGACTTAAAACAGACCCTTGAGGCAAACCCTTCGTAACAGTACGTGACATTTTTGTATTATCATCTATTACTAATGATATGGACCGTTCTGATAACAAATTAACAATGAAATTGACTAAGAGTTTAGGTGCATCCAGGGCTATGAGTTTTCTTTTAAGAATAGATATGATAACATTGTCATACGCCGAGGATATATCTAAAAAAGCTGCCACTACTGACTTATTACACGAAAAAGCAACGCGAATGTCTGTGGTTAAAATACTAAGATTATCCAATGTACACTTCGCTTTCCGGAACCCGTACTGACTACTCGACAATAATTTATTATGTTCTATAAACCACTCCAAACGATTTTTTACTAGATGTTCAGCCACTTTAGCAAGAACAGAAGACAATGCTATAGGTCTGAATGAATTGGCTGAGTTTGCAGATTTGTTGGGTTTTTTAATAGGAATTACCTCTTGGCTTTTCCAAGAAGGTGGAATGTTACCAGAAACTAAAACAGAATTTATTATATCAAGATAATATTTCAAGGCGTTATCACTAAGGTGCATTATAAAAGAATATGGTATTCCATCTTCTCCAGGAGAAGAATCTTTTAGACTTGATAGAACACCTTTTAATTCATACATACAAAACAAGGAATTTGGAGATGGTAAATTATCAGATTCAGGGGGTTCAGGAGAAAGCGGATATGGAACGGAATTTTTTTCCGAAACGGAGGGTGGAGCTAATTTATCTAAAAAGTCATTAATTATTGATGAAGGAAGAGCTAACGGTGAGAAATAGTCATTGAAGGCTGATCTAAAACGTCGGATATTACGCCATACTTCAGATGGGCATGTAGAAGGAGAGATGGATGCACAAAATGCTTTCCAACCCTCCTGTTTTTTAGTCCTAAGAAATTCATGAGTGGTTCGTACTGTATCATTTAGTACATCTAAATTTTCATCTGACATGTTCTCTGCATATGTTTTTTCAGCATCTTTTCTTCTCTGCACGGCCGCAGCACAATGTTTATCCCACCAAGGCGGAAAGGGTATTTTACCAGAAGCAATATTTTTAGAAGGAAACAATTGATCAGCAGCTTCTATCATGCATCTAGCAAGAGCATCAGAAGATGTAGTTTCTTCACCTTTAACAATTGCAGGCAAGTCTGAAATTTTTGCATCTACAAGATTTTTAAATTTTGTCCAGTCCACATTATTTAGTTTATATTTTAAGCGAGGGCTACGTTTTCGAATATTTGGACATCTAATTGGGCAGGAAATCAAGAGAGGGAAATGATCACTTCCCATGGCGGAAGGCAAAGGAAGCCAAGTGAAAGAAGTAGCTAAGGAAGGGGAGCATATTGATAAATCTACTGCACTTATATTTTGATTGGGTTTGGTACGACGTGTTGGAGCACCGGTATTTAATATACATAAATTTCTCTCATCCAAAATCTCCAATAATCGCACTCCTTCAGGATCCGTAATCCCACAACCCCAAGACTGACTATGACAGTTAAAGTCTCCAAGCAATAAGACTGGACTTGATAAAGACGATAATATATTATTAAGTTCATTAAGAATAGTTATAGAAGAACGTGATAAATAAATTGAGACAAGAGAAATATTTTCAAATTTTATGCCAACTAAATTAATGGTGTCATTAAAAGCATAAGGCGGGAAATTAATCTGCGTGAAATGGATCGTATTTTTAATAAGTATGGCAACACCGCCATACCTGTCAAATCTGTCATCACGAAAACAATTATAACCTGGAATTTTGAACACAAATCCAGGTTTTAGCCAAGTTTCTGTTAGAGCTAGAGCAATTGGGTCATATTTATTAATTAAGTAAATTAAATCAGTCTTCTTTGGAATTATACTCCTGCAATTCCACTGGATGATTTTTGAATCCATTAAAATTGTCTTTTAAACTGTTTAAGAGGTCATTGATTGGGGCAACGTTGGTCGGTTTTATAAGTTGAGATTGAATTAATGTGTTTATTAGAGTGAGAATAGTGTTTATAATGGTATCAGAATTAGACTTAGCCTCTTGTGAAATTATAGCACAACCATTTTGAGGTTCTGGAACCTTAAATTCATTTAGCAGCGCATTGTGAGCTGCTTTATCGTAACCACTTTGAGATTTTGGTGGAGAGCGAGGTTGCCTGATAAATGTTTTTTTGTAGGAGCGAACAAAGGGGGAGGTCTTAATATGCTCACTAGGAATAGAAGTTAAGACATCTGCGTAAGATTTAGTAGCAGGAGGAATAAGCTTATTAGCTTCAGCATAGGAAATACAGCTATGGGACATTCTGACTTTTATCTCTTTCTGTCTAATAAACTCGGGGCACACTTTACTAGTAGCATAATGAAACCCCCCACACATAATGCATGAAACTGAATCTTCACCCTTATCACAAGACTCGCCTGAGTGATCAGCACCGCATTTATAACACCTTGGCATTGTTGACCGACACAGAGCTTTAGTGTGTCCATATCGGCAGCAGTTGAAACACTGTATAGTTGGGTAGGTATACACTTCTACTGGCAGAGCATTATAGCACATATATATTCTTTTTGGTAATGCCTGACCATCGAACGTAACGACTATGGACTGAGATGGTTTCCATGTTGCTTTGCCATCGACTTGCACTTTATAATTCAACCTCCTAATTTTTAAGATTTTTCCGCAACCTATAGGAGTGGATATATTTTCTAAAACATCTTCGTCACTCCAGTCTGCTGGTACTCCACGGACTAACCCCATCCGTGTGACATTGAAAGTGGGAATTACTGCCTTGAAATTATGGTTGTCTAAAAGATCGCTATGTAAGAAATCATTGGCATCCTTGTAATTGGTAAAAGCTACAGCACAGCGGTTCCTTCCAATTCTTTTTACACTCCCTGGTACAATGTTTTGGAAATTGTTTTTTTTTAAGAAGTTACCAAAAGCAATAGGGTGTAAGATGGTTCCAGTATTAGAGGCATCTGCTACTCTTTGAACATGAATTAGGTAAGGTGAAACATCAGTCTGAACATACTCACTGCGGCCCACCTGGCGAGAATCTTGCTGAGTTTGTGAATGTAAATCTGTGTGGACACCATCATGGGGTGTCGGATCCTTAGATGTTTGAATGGGTGATGTGTTTGAGAGAGATTTCTCTTTCAAAACATCGTCGTCTGGTAGAGGGGTAACTTTTTTCATTAAAATTGAATTGTCCGTATCACATTGACAATAATTGCCATTCGCAGGCTGACCTGAAGCTCTTTTCTTTCTACGTTTTGTACATTGGCGGCAAATTCGTATGTAATTTGTTCGCTTTCGACTGCCAGCTTTAGACGACAATGAGCCGTCGGTGTCCATTTTACTGTCCTCATTAGATACTACCGTGATAGTAGAGCCTACGGGGAGATTCAGGCCGAGGACGCCTGGATCCCCCCGAGGATCGGGGGGATCGTTCATATTATGAGATCAATATTTTACAAATATATGTACAAAAACTTACCAAAAACTTTACACAAATAGAAATATATACACTAAATATTAAAAATATCTACAATACCACACTTTCCACAACGTTTTTAACTAAGAAAATTAATTTTCAATTCACCAAAAGCAAAAAAGCAAACCACCATTACGAAGTTTCCCGCGCTTTTCTTTTTTCCCAGAAATATCTTTGCCGCTGTTTCTCCACTCACTGCACTTTCTCCAGACGATTCGGATACATTATTTATGGATAGATTGTTTGAAGAACGTGTATCCGAGCACATTTTTTCGTGAACGTTTTTGTGTTTTTTTATTATCTGTGGTCGTTGACGATTTCGAGAAGAAAGCAAGCGTAATTTCATTTAATTTGTTTTACATAACTTTTTGGTGACCCAAAATGGCTAAGAGGAAGAACAAACCCCTTATCGATTCGGATTCCAGCAGCGAGTGTTCAGATTTGGACTCTGTAAGTGTAGTATAGTAAGATAATCGTAGGTTAGATGATCATGCTTTTCCGTTCCTCCTGACGCGCATTCCTTCAATTTTGTCCGTATATCCAGGCCAAGATCAATGTCTTACAGATCTATTTGTATCTAATGCGCAATTAGGTGCGTATTATCCTGAAAAACAAGCTTTTAGGGTAATAAATCGTTCAAAAACATGGAAGCTTTTTCCTTTAGATTTGCTGTGTTTTGCATTTACAACGGCCTCTCTGATGGCATTCAGGACGCATGACTCATGCAAATTTCCATGAAAACTTTCATTTCATCAGGATATGTTTGCGACAAGGTCCCCATGTTCATGAAATCCGTTTGATACATTCATTTTTAAAGTTGTTACATACTTTACCATTTTTATAGGTGTTTGTTGCCCATGTATTTATGAAGTCAGCTTTTAATTTACAGGTCTTTATCCTTAACTAGCTTTCCGCCCCGCGGTTTCACCCGCAGCTAAGAGTTTTCCCGTGGGATTGAGTTCCCGCGCTGATCCTACCTTTAAAATTAACGGAATTTCAATACAAACTTTCATGCCCTATTTAACCCCCTTAGGGGTGGAAAATACAAAAACGCTGAAACACGTGTTCATTATTTTTTAATTATTAGCCCAAAAACAAAATTGGAAGATCCTCTCATCAAAATTGACGGAATTTCCATACAAACTTCCATCCCCTATCTAACCCTCTTAGGGGTGAAAAATACAAAAATGCTGAAACACGTATTAATAATTTTTTAATTATTAGCCTAAATACAAAATTTGGAGATCCTACCTTCAAAATTGACGGACTTTCATACAAACTTTAACCCCCCTTTTTACCCGTTTAGGGGGGGAAAATCCGCAAATCCTTTCTTAGTGGGAGGTTACGTTATAGAAGAAACTTGCTCTCTAAGTTTCACAATTCTAGCTTTAGTAGTTTAGGCTCTGCGTTGATGAATCAGTCAGTCAGTCAGTCAGTCAGTCAGTAAGGACAAACGATTTTATAAGTTTAGATAACAAATTCAGTATCATTCCAAACCTTCAATTTTTACATTCTTTCCAATAAATCATTATATATGTTTGTTTCTATAATTATCTAAGTACCTACTGTTTCATTACTACTGACCTCTATTTATTTGATACAATGAAATTTCCTAAATACACTGCCAAAAAATAAATAAAAGCTACAACTCCACTTAGAGGTTATAGAAGGTTTCTTGAACTCTAATTGTGAAATTATTCAGTCTCTGGCAAGACATGCATCATTTTAAAAAATTGGCAAATTAGCAGTATCTTGAATGAATCCTAAGTGTGTTTGTGCACTCATCTGTATTAGATTTATATCCAATTCAAGCAACACAAGCTGTCATAGCATTACTAAGAAGGCCAAATACAGTCCTGTTGTCCAAACACCCAATAACTCCAAAATCCAAAATATTTACTGACAATAAGAATTGTTTTATCAGAAACTGACTATTTCGTCCAGCGATTACTGACGGTTCTTCCATGCTGGACTGGGAGTGAGAGAAAAACATAGAATATGCCAGCTGCATATCCTCCCGGGCATGCTGTAAAAGTCAGCTAAGGGCTTCGAGGGTTTCAGTATTGTAATTTAGGCGATGGGCTGACAACCTGTCACTATAGCAATACACAGATCCATCTGGAATAACCCTCAAAATTTGTCAGACGTGGCGGAATGACCTATGTTTAGGTTGTTTACGCTCTGCCTACCCCATTAGGGATAAAGGCGTGATTATATGTATGTATGTATGAAACTGACTATTGCCGCTAAGACATACTTGTAGTTGTGTGTATAGACATGCTCCCTTGTGTGCATAACTACTGGTTTAAAATGCTGATCATGATCACACACTAACACAATGTGCATGTAATGTAGATATGCTACACACATAAGTATGGCTCTAATGCAATCATGAGATAAAACATCTTGCTTGATATTCTTACAATAATTTATTACCATTTTCCACCCATTGTTACAGCAATTCCTGAACCTAGCTAAGAAAAAGAAGACCGTAGGATCGCCACCACCGAAATCCAAAGGGAAATCTTCCGGGAAGTCATCTGATAGTGATGAATCAGATTGGGATGATGATGACAAAAAGAATAACTGTAAGTTTTTGCTCTGGAATCTGTATCAGTAGTAATAGGCATGTTGACTGGGTGGCTAAAAAAATTGGCTACTTTCCAACTAGTCAAATCAGCAACTTTTTATGAAATGTCAAAAACACTTTTTTGTATGAAAATAGTAAATTATGACGTCACATTTTAGTAAATATTGACTAATCAAATCAATAACTTATATACTTTTAATTCGATTATTAAAATCTAAATGTGCATTTTTTTTTTTATGATGAATGAAATCCACAATATTTTTGGCCATTAGTTTTCAGTATAAACGTTTTGAATTTTTTAAGCTACCCAGTCAAGTACTCAATTCAAAACTTTTATACTTACATCTAATGGCTAAAATACTGCGGATCTCATTCATCATTTAAAAATAAATACACATTTAGATTTAATAATCGAGAAAAAAATATAGAAGTTATTGTTTTGAGTAGTCAATATTTACTTGCGAGTGACGTCATACATAGCACTTTTTTTAAATATTGATATACACAAACTGTCACCACCCACCACCCCCCACCTGGTGGTCAAATATGCAGAAAGAGGTCCAGAATGCGAGTCTTAGTAGTTAGACAAGCCAGAACAGAGCCCTCTGGTGCGGATGTACGAGGAGATCCGATCCCATCTAAACAGGGAAAAGGGGTTTGGACAAAGAAGAAGAAGATTGATATACACAAACTCTCAGCTCTCTACCAAAAGGATTTAGTTTAGTTTAGTTTATTATCTTTCAGCCAAATCTTCATCATCATCCGGTTCCGACTCAGAATCAGACCGAAGTGACACATCCAGGAAAAAAGAACCTCCAAAACGGAAGAGCAGTAATGACTCGGACACAAAAAAACCGGAGGCTAAAAGACCGGAACAGAAGAAAGAGACCAGAAAGAGTACGGATAGTGCTGGTTCTGGGAAGAAACGGGATACATATAGTGAGCCGGAAGAGGGAGAGGTTTCTTCGCACTCCTCAAATGATTCCATTGATTCGGAGGAAGAGTTTGATGATGGGTGAGTGAACCTGTATTGTCTCTTGTTTCAAAATATTCATAAAAGGGAAAAGTACCCAAGATACTGGCAGCATTACCATGCTGTATAAATAAATAAAATAAAAATAGCCTTTATTTCATTCCGAAATCACATGCTACAAGTTAATTTGCATAGATTAGAATTAGGCCGGTCAATATCGACATCAAACATTGCAAATGCGCATGCAACTACGATTCCTACCATGCTGTACTTATTGCTAAAATAATCCCTTAGGCAAAACCTGCGAACCTTTGGATTACCTGTTGCCATGATGAAACATGAGAAAACATGCTTTAAGTGAAATACAAGAAAAATTGCCTCCCGCTCAAAATGCTTTCGTATTTCGTTTGTGTTCATTGAAGTTGTTCAGTTTCTTCACATCCTTCAGGGTGTGACTTCATACTGTTTTTGTTACATATGGTATATTGTTTTTTTTCTGTTTCAGTTATGATGAAAACCTCATGGGTGATGAGGAGGACAGAGCGCGTCTCGCTGCAATGTCAGAAAAGGAAAGAGAACAGGAGATCTTCAAGCGTATCGAGCGGAGAGATCTCATGAAGACGAGGTAAGTTTTATTCTTGAAGCGAAAAAAAAAAAAACTTGTAGCGGTAAATGTCTGACACCAATGAACACTATTGGGTCGATCGATAAAATCCATACAACAAGAAGAAGCGATAGATGGGGCCACACAAGAATTCTAAACTGCGGTATCGAAGTTTTCTCAACATACTGGAGATTATTATACGAGTTCTAAACATATTACAACATTCTATCCTTTTCCCATCCCATTAAACCTCATGGGTGTCGAAGAAAATTGACTGTTCTCTCAAGATCTTCAAGCGTATTTTATTGACTGAGCAACCTCTTCCAGTTTTCGCGTCACCGTTCCACCACATTAAATTTTTTATGTTTTTAAATCTGTTGGACAGAGATAGACACGAAAAGCAACTTTGTTTTAATCTATGGGCTTGTGCTCAGATCTAGAAACCTTCGGAGCTAAGAGTTTAATCTACTCTTCACTTTCAGAATATAAAGGTTGAAAAATGACAGAAGATTTAACCTGTATTTTTAACTTCACAGATGGGAAATAGAACGCAAACTCCGTCTAGCAAAGCGGTCGGCAGCAGAAAGATCCGCGTCACCAGGTGAAATAGCAAGAAGAAAGGAATCCAGGCAGAGGAGAAGAGCGCAGAGGGAGAAGGAAAGAGAACGGGAGAAAGAGAGGCAGAGGGAGAAGAGAGGTTAGTCGCTTATACAGGGTGTAAGAAAGATCAGGAGAGATCGCAAGAAGAAAGGAATCCAGACAGAGGAGAAGGTCGCAGAGGGAGAAGGAAAAAGAACGGGAGAAGGAGAGGCAGAGAGAGAAAAGAGGTTAGTCGCTTATACAGGGTGTTAGTCGCATATACAGGGTGTAAAAAATTGACCAGAAGAGATAGCAAAAAGAAAAGACAGAGGCGAAGAGAGCAGAGGGAGAAAGAAAGAGAACGGAAGAAAGAGAGGTAGAGGGATAAAAGAGGTTAGTCGTTTTTCAGTTAGTTGTTGGGCTGAGCTTTGGGCTCCCGAGGCAGGGGATACAAAGTCGACATTTGTCGCTGCTGTAACATGTAAGATTTTCGCCAGTTTGGTTAGGACACTGCTGCTGGCTGAATAATCGTCAGAGGCCTACTAGCTGTGATATTAAGTGATTGAATAAAAACTCTTGTCTTCAGAGTACGGATTGACTCGAAAACCCACTCAATAAAAATAGGATGTGGCAACTTTAAAATAGTTTGACCTTTAGGGTCAAGGTCAAATCAAAATTTTCGATTTTAAAATCTTTATGATTTTTTTTTCTATTCACAGAAGCGGAAGCGGCCAGAGAGGAACAAAAAGAAGTTGATAAAGAAAAGGAAAAACCTCCTCCGAGTCCCGGAGAGATATTGGATGACAACAAGGATAATGGTAGGTTTTGCAACATAATAATAATTAATAATAATAATTTTTATTAATTTTTTTATTGGAACACCAGCAGTTTACATTATTTCAAGATATTATTGTTAGGAGTACAATTACAATTACAATGAGTTTTCCCGAAGAAATTTAGGTTTTTCCGCGGGCGGAAAGATAGAAAAAAGTATAAAATTCCGCGGCCATTGGTGATGAGATTTTAACAAAATTATGTTCAAAATTGCCAAAACTATCCCGAAAATCCTCAAAACATTTCAAATTTTCCCAGATGCCGCCGAGCGGTCGGCGTCGCCGCTTTTTGGCGCGAAAACCGAGCGGAAACGCAACGTCGACGACCGGAAACAGAACGCCATGGCGGCGCTACGAGCACAGAGGGAGGCCAAAGCCACGAGAGTAGAACATATTAAACAGAAACGAAGGTTGGAGGAGGAAAAGAATAAAGACAAAGACGATGATGACGTAAGTATATTTTCTGTCTCCGGAACACTATAACCTGGGCCTTTTCATGGCGAGAGTGAACAGGCATTATCTAGGAAAACATGCTCCATCATCGTCTGCATCGTCACTTCTCTTCTGGTGAGATGGACGGCGGTAAAACGATTGCCTATCAACTACAAGAAGAAAAAAATAATGTTAAGGTCATAATCATAATATAAGTTCAAGTTCAAGGTCATCAGATAAATTATTCCTGGATTGAATGAAAATAAAAACGATGGTGACGTATAAGTTATCTGGTAAATTTTGACTCGACTGCGTTCACTAGGGTCAAAGGTCAAATAGGTTGAAGGTCACAATTAAGAAAATAATGATAATTTAAAATATGATGTCTGGAATCTTTCCCTAATTCCCTCACATTTTTGCGAGTTTGTACGGGGTTAGCTACCTAATCCAGGTGATTGAACGAGAATACAAAGTTTTTTTCTGTGTCTCTGTCTGCTGAAGTATTTCGGTTTCCAAAATATACATAGATTAGAAAAAGAAAGAAAGATGAGAAAATAAACATCCTCACGATAATGAGATGACGTAACTAGAGGTCAAATAAGATCAAGGTCACATTTCTATCTAAATGGATAATAACTTACTTTCAGGATGCCGATGCAGAAATCATCGGTGGAACAAGCAAACAAAGCGTCAAACTGAAGGCGTCAGACATCTATTCCGACGATTCTGGATCCGATTCGGACAGCGGGAAATCACCAGGTATGAGTCAATGCTTTCCGTTCTAAGGTCAATAAAGGTCATATAAGTTCAAGGTCAAAGGAGCACATATAAGTTCAAGGTCAAGGGGGCACGTTAAGTTCTCCTTCCCGGTCGCTGTCCTCGATAGTGGTCATCACATCATACAAGCCATGTCAGAGGTCTGTTATCGGATCGCCGAAACGATCGGAAAATTCCCGATAAGAAACACGATTGTAAATAAGTACCTCTTTATTTGTACAGAACAACATCATTAAAAAAATATATCCTTGGACATATTATCCTTGGACATTTTTATAATTTTTGCAATGTTACTATGAAATTGATAATATGAAATAAATAAATCTAATCTAATCTAATCTCAACAATAAAGTGCGCAAAGATTATCTTATCGATAAGCGATCTCTTTCAAACACACACACAACTTTGGGTATTAAATTACAGCAACAATACAAAAAAGATTATACTGTATCACTTATTTTCAGGTCGGCGTAGTTCCACCAGTTCTTCGTCGTCCGGTGGGGAGGAAGATGACAGAGATAAGAAGAGGGAGAGGGAAGATCGTGAGGTGGAGGTGAAATATGCGGACACCAGGGATCAGATCAACAAACTTAGGCTTAGCAGGTATTAAGTAATAAAAAAAATTATAGTAAAGGTCATCTGGCCATTTGGGTCATTGAGTCATATGGGCATGGGTCAATGGGTCATAAAGGTCATTAGGTCTTGGTCATTGATAGTAGGGATTCTTATTCTTGGGTTATAAGGGTCGTTGGGTCATTCGGGTTGTTGGGTCATATGGGTCATTGACTAATATGAGTCATTAAGTGATTGGGTCATATGGGTTATGTGGGTCATTAGGTCTTATAGGTTCTTATTTCATATGGACTGTTGGGTCAAACGGGTCATTGAAATTTGAAAATGAAAATTGGTCATGTTCGAATCCCACTACCTGTAATTTTTGTTCTATATTTTCATGTTTGAATATGTATTTCTGTTTTTGTATTACAGATTCAAGTTGGAGCGACTGGTGCACCTCCCGTTCTTCGCGCGGGTGGTTAACGGGTGTTTTGTCAGAATCGGGATCGGGAACAACAATGGCAACCCTGTGTATAGGGTGAGTGGAATTTTCTGTAAATCTTTATAGTAGGGAAATGTGTCATATCATTGGCTAGACCAGGTTATTGGCTACTTTTAGTAACTGTTTTGTTAACTATTTTGAGTTCACCAATGGATTACGGATATCCTAAAATTTATTTGTTTTTTTTTGTTTGTAATAAATACTATTGTATATTTATTCTTTTTCAGTTTTGAACTATATTCATCTGAATTAACATAGGAAAAATACCTATTTCCTACGCGAAGACAATTGTTCTAATAATACCATTCTTGTAATTTTTATAGGTAGCAGAAATAATAGACGTATACGAGACGGCCAAAGTGTATAACCTGGGCAATACAAGAACTAACAAGGGACTGAAACTACGACACGGCACACAGGACAGAGTGTTCCGACTAGAGTTTGTTAGCAATCAGGTGTGTATTCACTCTCGCTTATAAAGGCCCGGGTTATAATGTTCTGCAATCAGCTCCAGTGGCGAAGAGTTCTATAAGGGTGTGTTCTACTCATAAAACTTAATAACTTTCAAAATTTAAATAAAATGTTTTTCTGTAATTTTTCAAATGTCGTGAATTTTTTTTCTTTTTTAACAGGCTTAGCTCTCTCCCACGAGAGGTTTGCACCCATATACCAAAGACCCTGTATTATAGATATATTATTATATTTTTTATTTAAGGAATTCACGGACGGCGAATTTACGAAATGGTACAAAGCTATAAAGGACGCGAACAAGAAACCACCCACCATGGACTTCGTCAGGAGCAAAATATTAGAGGTTAAGGAAGCACTCATGTACGAATTTAAGGTAATCTCTTTTTTTTAATGTACCTACTTACCAAGTACTACCTACCTGTCATGGACGAATAAAACAAAGAGGACTTATAACCTCCCTTATAAACTGCGTACACCGCTACTTAGCAGTGCCATCAAAAATTGTGTAAACTGAATATGTATTTTAATTCAGATGTTTTAAACAGTATTTCTCATTGTGTACTTCTACTTTAAAAATCTTAAAAGAAAATTTGGTTCAAGTTGTTATTGATTTTTTTCAATTTATGACCTATATTAACAACGGACTCTTCGAGCAATATGCTAGCGCCATCTAGGTTTGCTCGCATTTTGACCTTTTTATCGAGTATCGAGGTACGCTCTCTAGTATGGCGGTTGTCAGTCCTCTAGAGTAGTTAGTCCATGGTACTTATAAAAAAGGTGTATATATTTTTCAGGAAGAAGACGTAGAAAAAATAGTGCAAGAAAAGGAGAGGTTCCGTTCACATCCCACCAACTACGCCATGAAGAAAACACAACTCATGAAGGAGAGAGACGTCGCACAACTCAGGTCAGATCAAGATACTCTTCTACGACTCGATGAACGCTGGTGTCAGAGTTATTGACTGTAATCTTTTCTTCCATGCTGGACTGGGAGTGATAGAAAAACATAGAATCTGCCAGCTGCATCTCCTCCCGTGCATGCTGTAAAAATCAGCTATGGGATATGAGGGTTTCAGTATTGTAATTTAGGCGATGGGCTGACAACCCGTCACTATAGCAATATACATAATCGCATCATCTGTATTAGCCCTCGAAACTTGTCAGACGTGGCAGAACAACCTATACTTAGGTCGTTTTTGCTTTGCCTACCCCATTAGGGATAAAGGCGTGACTTAATGTATGTATGTATGTCTTTTATTTATTTTACAGAGGCGACGACGAACTAACAATGGAGCTGAACGCAAAAATCCAAGAACTAGAAGACAGAGCTTCACAACTAGACAAGACAAGAACATCTTCTATACAAAGCATCTCATACATCAACAACAGGAATAGAAAACTTAATGTTGAAGCTGCTGAGAAAGCTATCATGGAAGAGGTAAGATTGTTTTTTGACAGTTAAGGGGCTACCCTGAGCCAGGTGGCGCCCTCATCAGTTAAAAAAATCATTACTCACTGAAAACGCAATTAATCGAAAATCCGGTAAACCAGATTGAAATAAAAGCAAAGAAGATAATTTAGAACATCATAAAGTTGTAATTCATAGTTCCTGGTAGTAACAGAAGGAAAATTTGCGAAAAACGGCCACTTTTAGCACTTTTGGTATCTGTAACTGCTGTAAACTCTGAATCATGAATTTATAGTGCTTAAAACAAACTTCAGTACCTATTCTTTAATCTGGTTTACCGAATTTTCGATTCATTGCGTTTTCAGTGAGTAATGATTTTTTTAACTGATGAGGGCGCTGGCGTGCACCGAGGATCTTGATAACCCACAAAGCATATTTTGATACTTGTTTTTTATTTGTATCTTATCCGCTATCTTTGGATACATATACATGTTCTAGGTATGCAAAGATTTGTGACTAAATCGAGAAATGAAACCTTTTGGCTGAACTTCTGCATTTTTTGCAGGTAAAAGCGAACAAAGGCAAAAAAACTGATGATCCTTTCACTAGAAGACACACCAAGCCTGTCATGAACTTCAAGAGTCACCAGCCTGGAGCCAGGAGCCAGGAGTTGGAGCGAAACCAGGTATGTAGCTGATGTAGGGTAGGCAGCGAACAAAGGCAACTGATGAAAGTATAGCATTAATATTTATTAATTTCCATGCATTTTTTTGAGATTTATCCCTTTTCGGAAAAAGCAGTTGCCTGACTCGTATTATTAAAGTTCCATGCCTCAGCAACAATGTACTATTTCTATTTTATATCTATATTTCTAGGTCTTACGAGGTTTAATTTAATTGTAATATTTTGTTCTTAGGAGGCAGCGAACAAAGAGCTAGAGTTGCAGAAACAACTACAATTCACACACAAAGAGGACTCACAGTCACAGGTGAGCAAGTATTTAAAACACAATTTTAATATCAGCTGTACAGGGTGTAACAGAAAGGGTATATGTACCCGAAAGAATATGAATCAGACCATTAAACTGAACAACTTTCCCCAAGGAACATAGGTCGAAATACGAGCATAATAATTATGCTCTGGTAACACTAACATTTGATGATCCGCAATTTTTTTTTTGTGTATGCGTGTATTTATTTAATTATTTCCTTACAGAACCAGTCATCCGTGGAGAGTATGCTAGGAGGCGCAGCGGGCGGCGGCGGTGGGGGTGGGGGAGGGGGGGCGAGAGCGCGCGGGGGGGACAACACCTCGCTGTACAGCCTGCACGACTTCGACATCAACATCGAGCTCGACCTACCTTCTAACAGTAAGTATGGTCCCCAAAGCGGCATCAAATGTACCCCAAAGTGGTATCAAATGTACCCCAAAGTGGCATCAAAATTATTCCAAATTTGGATCAATTTGGTCCCAAAGCAAAATCAATTTGTCCCAAAGCTGCATTTAGATTTGTCCCAAAGCAGCATCAAATTGATCCTAAAGTCGCATCAATTTGTTCCAAAGCGGCATCAAATAGTTCCCAAAGCTGCATCAATTTGCCCCAACTGGAGTCAAATCTGCTCCAAACTGACATCAAATCAGCCCCAAACTGACATCAAATCAGCCCCACCCAAACCGACATCAAATCTGCCCCAACTGACATCAAATCTGCCCCAACTGACATCAAATCTGCCCCAAACTGACATCAAATCTGCCCCAACTGACATCAAATCTGCCCCAAATGACTTCAAAACCTGCCCTTATTGATACCTATTTACCAAGCAGGGTTGGTTTTTCTAGTAAATCCTAAAAGTAACCTTACTTTTGTTTTTGACAGTAGTGTGTTAATAATAAATCGGTACCATTTCCACAGAATCATCGAACCAGCCCCAACCGAAGCAAGTGTCGACCAAAGTGAAGGAAACGGGGCCGAAGAGATCACTCAATTTAGAAGAATATAAAAAACGGCACGGACTTATTTGAGTCCTCTTTACTGAAGTTTACTATATAGAATGGTAAAGTAAAAATTACGATACTATTTTGGGTGGTGCACCTTTGAAACAGAAAAAAATATTGGGTATGTCTGTCTGTTTTTTTTTTTCATAATAGGGATGTTGACTGGTTGGCTAAAAAATTCAAAACGTTTATATTTAAAACTGATGGTTTAAATAACTGTGGGTCTCATTCATCATTTGAAAAAAAATATGCACATTTAGATTTAATAATCGAGTTAAAAATATAGAAGTTATTGATTTGATTAGTCAATATTTACAAGCAAGTGACGTCATAACTCGCAATTTTCATACAAAAAAGCGTTTTGACATTTCATAAAAAGTTGCTGATTTGACTAGTAGGAAAATAGCCATCACGAACATACGACATGTCCCTTAAATTCATTAAGGCGTCCGCACGAATTTCGTCCGTATTTAATTTTAATGCGTTTATATGTAATTACTAGTGAAAACTTATTGTTTTTATATTAACACCCAGTTCGGCATATTTCTAACTTTTTAACTCTGTTTTATAAAAAAAAACGAGTCAGACCACTAGTATGAATATGAGTGCATGCACACATGTTAAATGGGACATAGTGTTTGGATGATGTCTGCTCAATACAGTGCCCTCGATTCTGGCCGCCCCATTCTTAACTAATTTTAAAATAGCGCTGTCACTGTCTTTACTTTGACATAAGAACAGGATAGTAAATAAACACATGTGTTTGACGTTCCTAATTTGACATAAGCTGCTTTAAATAAGAACCGAGCATAGAGCATGTTCCTTATTTTACGAATTTAAGCAATCTAATGTCAAATTAGGAATGTCATGTGTTTATTTGCTATCCTGTTCTTATGTCAAAGTTAAGAAAGTGACAGCGTTACTAAGAATTAGAATTAGGAATAGTACGTCCTGAATTAGCACCATTAGCATAGTGTTTCTGTCCAATTTCTGTCCCACTGAATCGAAAAAGATATTAAATTTTTCAAAATGCTTGGAACCCTTCAAAATAGTATCGTTTTTTTTACAATATGTATTTAAGACAAACAATTACATAGCAATAATATACAGCCTTCACTTCCAATAGAAACAGTTAGATAGTAATATAATAAAAATATTGTGGATAGCGTTTTTGCTTGTTAAAATAATAACTTAAAAAAACTGAAAACTAAATGACACTGAAAGAACTAATTAATTAACTGAAAGAACAACAAGCTATGAATACGGAAACAAAACTATTATTCGTATTTTAATAATATACCGGGTGTAAAGGACGGCGTGCCAGAAAATGATAGGGGTTGCTCAGTTAACGACTGAACAACTCTCTTCAGGACATGAAAAATTATATAGAGCCTGCATGCTTGTTTCGACTACGTATGGAGGGGTTTCCGAATTCAAGGCTGCTGGAGAATCTAGACACAATTTTTTTTTTCATTCACTAAAATTGAGTGGGATGTCATTTAACAGGTCTTGTAAAATTATTTGCATTTAATGTCACCGTTATTGAAAAAAAATACGATTGAAAACCTAACCCACTTCCAGAAGATCTACCTATATAAAAAATTTAATATAAAAATGGCTTACAAATTTTCTGATCGACATGATCATTTAGTATGGGAAATTCAATATGGTTTTTTTTTTTTCAGTTTCAGAAGTTGTTCAGTATCGTTGACTAAACAACCCCCTATCAGTTTCTGGTACGTTGTCCCTTACACCCCGTACGTAACATAACGTTATAATTTTTGTAAATACTCGGCCATCTTCAAATTGATTTAAAAAAAAGTGACTTGATGTTCTTAAAATACTAGATTTTGAAACATATTTTGTTAAGTGTCTAATATAGTTATCCCACCATACATTAAAATGATTTTTTTTTTAAAGAAATTTTTCGTTTAGGAAATAATTAAAATTGTTGTCCAGTTAGTAAAACATGTTTTTTTTTTCTGGTATAATCTGAGTCTGTGTACGGGCTGATTTTGATATTATTAAAATCGAACCTTTTGACTAATTCTTGCTGTTATTTAACTCCTAGTGTACAATTTTTTTTATAATTCGATTGATTTTTCATACATGAAACAAAAAAAAAACACAAAAATTCGTATTTCTAATGTAAGATAACTTATTTATTTTAAATCTTGTAGTTGCAGAACAGCATTTAAAACTAATATTTATAGTAATATTATTTTGGATAATTTTCGTGTATTTTTCAACCCATGAATTTTAATAACGATACATACCGGGTGTAAGGGACAGCGTCCTGCACACTGATAGGGCTTTTTTTCTTTTTTTGAAAAATTTGATTTTCCATACAAATTGTCTGATTGAGGTGTCATTTTGTATGAAAAACCTTTTTTTTTATTTTCTGAAGGAAAATCCTGATGCTAGTTGTTCAGTTTCGTTGACTGAGCAACCCCTATCAGTTTGCTGGACGCTGTCCCTTACACCTGGTATATTTATTTTAATCGTTCAATCTCAAAATGTAACATTCGCAAATTATTCATGTAGTAAATTATAGTTTTGGGCTCAATGAAGTTGGTATTACATTTTGGTATATCTTTTGCGCATGGTACATTTTGCGAATGAGCTATTTTTATGAAGATTTGCCAAATTTTAAGGACGTATTGTATCAAAGACTTGCTCTATATGCCCAACGGGTTAGGCAGAAAGTCATCGGCATAAAATACTTCATTATAGTATTGCATCGAAAATTGAAAAAGCCATGGATGGTGTAGTGGATAGGGCCGCGGCCTTCTGTGCAGGAGGTCGTGGTTCGAATCCCACCACGTACCAATGTGTTTTTCGGTTTTCGAATTTCATATGTACGTTTATTCGGAGCTTTTACGGTGAAGGAAAACATCGTGAGGAAACCTGCACACACCTACGAAGAAATTCAAAGGTTGTGTGTAACCTAATCTAGGATTGGGTCTGGTTTCCCTTCTGGGTTGCGGAGGTCAGATGGCAGTCGCTCTGTGTAAAACCCCAGTACCCTCGTTCAATCCCCTATATTAGGTAGCCGACCCCGTGAAATACGGGAAAATGGCTAGGAAGATGATGATCTAACAAATGGTATCTATAATAAGAAGGACGCAGATTTGAATCAAGTCTTGTCATTCTATGAATCCTTACAATTTGGCTATTCAGTTTTGATGTAACAAATGTTATTTATATTTTCATAAATGATTTTCGATTTATTTCTTTAGCTAATAAACAAATAATGTTAAATTAAAAAGAAGAAAATGCATAAAAAATAATCAAAACAGTTCGTTGGGATGGCCTAAAGATGGTGTTGTACATAAACGAACGGAGTCAGGTTAAAAACTAGTATAAAATTATTTTAAGGTAGACTAAGTTAGATTATAGTATTTTATGATAAATTATAGTTGTGTTACGGTATAGTAATACTATAGTAGAGTAAACACGATTTTGACAAAAATAATAGCATAAGTTATTGTTTTAAAAATAATTATGATCAAAACTGTTGATAATAGAATCGATTCGGTTAGGAAACGACTTAGAGGCTCCCTTTCTGTTTTCTCATGAATGAATGGCAGAAAATGATAGGTATTAGTTTTTACCTGTCTTTTCGTATGGCATTTTAAGTCGCGCTGCCATGCTGGACTGGGAGTGATAGAAAAACATAGAATGTGCCAGCTGCATATCCTCCCAGGCATGCTGTAAAAGTCAGCTAAGGGATTCGAGGGTTTCAGTATTGTAATTTAGGCGATGGGCTGACAACCTGTCACTATAGCAATATACAGATCCATCTGAAATAACCCTCAAAATTTGTCAGACGTGACGGAACGACCTATGTTAAGGTTGTTTACGCTCTGCCTACCCCATTAGGGATAAAGGCGTGATTATATGTATGTATGTATTTTAGGTCGAGTTCTTACTGAATCGAGGCCATTCAATGGTGCCGAATCTGGAAAATGTTACAGTTTAAAAAAAAACTGTAATTTTAAATACTATTTTGAACAGCTTCCTGTTAATTTGTTACAAACTCTTTTCATTTCAGATAAGAATAGAAAGGTACTTAAAATATGTACTGTCATTATAATACGACTACCAAATTGCAGTTCAGATGAAGTTTATCATAATTTTATAATAACTACCACGTGAGCCCAGTACGGATTAGTCGACTGAAAAACACAACCTATAAATTTTTTCGTTCGTATGTGTGCGCAGGTCACGATGTTTCCCTTCACCGTAAAAGCACCGAATAAACTTTTTTTTTTTTTTTCATTTTATTATCTGCGATCAGTCTGACAACTTTAAACAGATGGCCAAATAAACTTATAAAATGATATTCGGTAATCGAAAAACACATTGGTATGTGGTAGGATTCGAACCACGACCTCCTGCAGACGAAGCAGTGGCCCTATCCACTACACCATCGGGCTGTCATTTATAACTACTGCATCTTAAATAACTACAATTTGGTAGTTGAATTGTATTCTGTTTGTCTAAGTTCAAATTTCAAAATAAATTTAAAGTGCTTCTATTTTTGTCTGAAGTTCAGTACAAATAGTACTAGATGGTACTTACCTTATAAACTTTTTTACATTTTATTACTGTTATAATAAGGGTGTTAAAAAAGTACTGGGTTCCTTTAAACCACATGTTCTACTGATGATAACAAACAACTTTCCCGAAGCACAAAAATTTTAGCTCGAAATAAAATTTTGCCTAGTCCATACAAAATTGCAGATCCAGGGGTGCGTTCAGAGCCGCTCGGTCGATCGAAATTTAAACTAGTTAAAAATTATCCTGCCCGTTCAGAGACACCTGTCAGATGAAATTTCGACTAGGCGATTTTTTTTTCACCGGAAGTGAAGTTTTATCTGACAGCGGCTAAGGTGCACGTTCAGTGCGTCCCACTAGTATAAGATTCGATCGGTATAAATATCGAACTGAGTCGACTGAACGTACCCCCGGAGAACATTTTTGTATGAAAAGGGCAATTTTTTCTTCGTGCTAAAATTTTTGTGCTTTGGGAAAGTTGTTTGGTATCATCAGTAGAACATGTGGTTTAAAGGAACGCAGTACATTTTTTAAACCCTGTATACATAGTGGCTAAATAATCTGAGTATTGAATGTTTGGAATCCAAATGTTGTGTATAGTATAATTACTGACTTTTTTTCTGACTATATCTTTACTTTTCAATATCGAACTTTGTTAGTCCTTTCATACGGTGTAAGGGACAGCGTAGCGAATACTGATATGCGTTGCTCAATCAACGAAACAGCCCCTGTAGCATGCCATCGCGCGATAACGAATATATTTCATATATATTTCATATTCTTCTCATATTTCATACTTATATTTCATACTCTTCCATGCTGGACTGGGAGTGATAGAAAAACATAGAATGTGCCAGCTGCATCTCCTCCCGGGCATGCTGTAAAAACCAGCTAAGGGATTCGAGGGTTTTAATGTATTGAAATTTAGGCGATGGGCTTACAACCTGTCACTATAGCAATACACATGACCATTTGAAATAGCCCTCAAAACTTGTCAGACGTGGCGGAATGACATTTCGGTCGTTTTCGCTCTGCCTACCCCATTAGGGATAAAGGCGTGATTTTATGTATGTATTTATGTATGTATTTCATATTTCATATTTATTTATTGTATAAAATGGGATGACTATTACAAACATCGGTTTTATAATAAGGTTCAGAAACTGGTTAACCTGACACCAACACTGACACGATGCATCGACAGTAGTAGTCCAAATAGACCATCTATATATAGATATATCGCATCTATCTGTCAAACTCCCATACAATTTGACAGATAGATGCGATAAAATGTGTGATACAACGGCTATCACGGCCTTATCGCGGCTGCATGCTACGGGGGCTGATCAACTTTCACCCGAAAATTCTTTCTGAAAATAAAATAATTTTGACTTTCCCATCTTCTTAGCGAGTGGATTTTCGAGTCGAACAACGACACTGACGACGACTGGTGTCAGAGTTTTCAAACCGCTTAACTAAAGGCCTCTGACATGGTTTCAGTAACGACCACTATCAAAGACAGCGACCGGGACCGACGGCTTAACGTGCCCTCCGAAGCACGGAATCCTTTTTCTTTTCGGACAATCAGGTGATTCAGCCTGCAATGTCCTAACCAAACTGGGGAAAACCTCACAAAGTGATAAATAGACTAATATCAACTTTATGTTCCCCCCCTGGGAATCGAACCCAGGACCTCCGGATCGTGAGCCCATGACTCAGACCATTAGACCACGGAAGCAGACTTTCCCATTCAAAGTGACCAAACAATTTGTTGGTAGTTTGTAAAAGTAGTTCAGTTTCGTTGACTGAGCAACCCCTATCAGTATTCGGTACGCTGTCCCTTACACCCGGTATTTTTAGTACCTATTATTATATCTATTACACTTATGCTTATTTATCAGTTGACTTTAATTCTCTCTCATGGAAGTTTGTAAGGAAAAAAAAAACAGATTTTTTTATCACTCAGTGAATTCCAAAAATTTGAATTTTTGAAGTCACAGAGTGACAAAATTAAGCATCTGTATTTTGCTTCATACCATTTCAATTGTAAAAATAAACATGAATCAGTATGAATTAAACAAAACTGATCCATAACTATTTAGATACAATTTTAGTGTATTATTTATTATATTTGTATTGTAACCGAAGTGAACAAAAAATGGAAGGTGTAAAAGGCAGGTTCCTGAAAATTTACTTACGTCTCGTAGAATGTAATGTATTTTCATAATGTCTCTTTCGCAAAATGTCCCTTTTCTCACAATGTCATCTTCGCAAAATGTCCCTTTCAGACAGATTTGAGTCAAAAATACGTTTATTGAAAAGACTTACTTTTCAAAGGGACATTTTGCGAATGGGACATTATGATAAAGGGACATTTTGCAACGATATCGATTCTTCAGTTATTATTTGCATGCAAGTATACAAATACTTGCACAATGAAAACGCGGCTTAAATCATATTCCGGTGCTAAACCTGCAATATCCTAATCAAACTAGAAACAACAACTCAGTGTCATTTTACCTCCGTCGGGAATCGAACAGGAGGTCCTGGGATACATTGTATCATGTAAAGAAACTCAAAAAAAATCAGGGACCTGACTCTTACAAAATGCATAGTTTAACTCTTTGAATGTATAAAAAGTTGACTCAAATGGCTTGAATAAACTGAAAGCAATATAAAGTTGTTTTTATTGAAATATTCGAAAACCCACACCTTTTCAAGCAGATAATTTATTTCTGAAAATATCAAAAATTCAACTGCTGACAGGATTTGAACCCGCGTCTTTAGAAAACCGGCCCAACGTTCTAAACCAACTAAGCTACAATCTTGAGCGGTGAATTTATTGATCTGCTATTTACACAGACTTATAATAACTATTATAAGTCTGTGGCTATTTATTACTCGTCATAAGTCGACGCTGTCAGCGGTTAATTTTTTGATTTGTTATCTACACCAATTAATATAATAATTAATATTGGTGATGTAGATATTATATATAATTAATATTATACAGGGTGTTAATTTAATTGCGTGCCATAGCTTAGGGGATGTTTCAGTAACGTAAAAGGAGCTCATGAAAAATAAAAAAGATCTAAGTTAGATTTGCATGCCCGGGATGAAAAGCAGCTGGCACATTCTATGCAGTCCAGCATGAAAGTTCGATAGTAATAATGTCAGGGTCATTGTGTGAGGAAGTCACAATGACCTTGAAAAATTGGGGTATTTTAGCGAATATTGCTCTAAAAACGGTCATGCTATTTTACCTATAGAATACGCGAGAGCAAGTTAATACTGCGTTTTAGAAAACGTATAGTGACATCTGTTATGGAATAGCGGAACCACATTAGCGGTTAGTTATTTATTACGAATTTTCCTATTAAAAAAATAACTATAGTATTTTAAAAAAAAAGTATATGAAACATAATAATATTTTTATCTAAACTTCTAAGCATGTTTATCATTAATTAGTAAAAATGTTTGCTTGACTTCCAATTTCCCATCGTAGTAGGCAATCTTCAAAGGAATTCTTGTAGAAATACCGCAATTATATGCAACCACTAGCCGTTTGGTAGTACGATCTGCGGGATAGATGCTTGATGTTAAAACAATCCTTTTCACCCGAACCTCTTTTCAAAATTTTGTACAGGAAAAACATGCTGACGTCATCAATTTTTTGTATAGGTTTTTTTTTTTAATTTATATTGTGGGGTATCATATGACAGGGATGCAAGGATTCAGAAAATATAATACCTACATTAGTATTTAATAGTCACCCAGTTTTTAAAATTAAATTAATATTTTCGAAAAATGACCACCTAGTGGCACCACAGATAAGAAACAGCCGAATAGAATTTTATAAAGGGGGTAATGCGACATTTACCACGCTTGGCAGGCGGGTTGGTGAGCGCAGTAGAAGATTCCCATTCACAGGGAACGCTGCTGCCTATTCCCTGGATTTATCCCTTAGTCGCCTTTTACGACACCCGCAGGAAGTTATGGGGTGATGCTATTCTAACCCAGCACCACGCTAAATGTAGAAGGTTAAGGTTGAAGAAGTAGACAAAATACAATAGTGCACCCTTAAATTCTAGGACGGTTCTCTTTCCGCACAGACTCTATTCGACTGAACCTTCCGGAGGTTTGTTGTAGGCAATGCAAAACGCATTGTCAGCGTGTTGAACAGAACCTTCGGCGCCGAACGTTACACAGGTATGTTGCTGACCTAAGTATATTGCTGTAGTGACAGTTTTTTCAGCCCATCTCCTAAATAACAATATACTGAAACCCTCCAATCCCTAAGCTGGTTTTTACAGCATGCCCGGGATAAATAGCAGCTGGCACATTCTATGCAGTCCAGCATGTAAGTAGTAATATCTGTGTCATTGTGTAAAAGAAATCACAATGACTTCAAAATATTGATGTATCTAAGCAAATTTTACTCTAATGGAAACGGTGATGCTAATTACTTGAAGAATATACGAGGGAAAGTCGATACCGCGTTTTATAAAACGTACAGTGACATCTGTTGTAGAATTACGGAAACAGTTTCAAAGATTATAGAGAAACAGCAATCCATAAACTTATAAATTTTGTTTCGAGCTAAAATTTTTGTGGTTTGAGAAAGTTGTTTGTTATCATTAGTTAGTAGTATGTGGTTTAATGGAACACAGTACTTTTTTTTTACACCCTGTATACTTAAATATCTTTTACTTTATTATTAACTCGAAAAGAAATTGACTTTTCAACACAAAGAATGTATTTTGTGTTTTGTAGTTTTTACTTGTATCATGAATTTAATAGACATGAATACATCTAAATGCTAATAATGCCGATGCCGGTCTACCCAGACGGCTATTCGACCTAATTGAAGTAATTTTGGTACCATGCTGTACCAGTACCATAACGCGCATTATGCTCTTAAGGGGCTACCCTGAGCCAAGAGGCGGTTTTTTTTTTTTTGTGGCGCCCTTATCAGTCAAAAAATCATAATTCACTGAAAACACAATTAATCGAAAATCCGGTAGATCAGATTGCAGTAAAAGCAAAGAATGATAGTAACAGAAAGAAAATTTGCGAAAAACGACCACTTTTAGCACTTTTGGTATCTGTAACTGCTGTAAACACTGAATCATGAATTTATAGTTCTTAAAATTATATTTCAGTACCTTACTTAAATCTGATCTACCGGATTTTCGATTAATTGCGTTTTCAGTGAGTATTGACTTTTTAACTGAGGGCGCTGGCGTGCACCGGGGATCCCATTTACCAGTAGTTGAAGCGCTCGTTGGTCAAATGGTTAGTGTTTATTCATTCCGATAACGAATGTTAAGCAACTATCGCCGTGGCCAGGCCATGGATGGGTGACCGGTAGTGGTATAACAACTCGAGCGTTTCCTTGCTTCGGAAGGCACGTTAAGCCGTTGGTCCCGTTTAATATCGTAGATATTAGTCGTTAAGCCATGTCAGAGGCCATCGGCTTGAAAACTCTGACAGCTGGGTTGGCCCTCGCGGCGCGCAAATATTTTTTTAAATTACAATGAAACAAGCACTCCAACACCATGAAGAGCAACAGATCACCTAACTTGCTTAACCAGAAATCGTTAACAACCTCCCACGATCTTGAGTACAATAAAATAGTATAAAATATTATTTTCAGTTGAATAGTAAATCAAAACTGAATTATTGTTTTAACGATTGTTTGGGCATCGAAAGGTGGGGTCCGTCATACATACCGTCTGACACCGTCAGACTGACCAAATCTGCTTTCATAAAAGCTATCAGAGTCATCAGATTTTTTCGAACCCAATGTTATAAAACCAAGCAAGCAAGATGATAAAAAATAAATATATATCAAGTCTTTATCCCTAATTGGGTAAGCAGAGCGTCAACGACCTACACGGGTCTATCTGAGTTTTGAGAAACCTTATTGCTCTAGTCTAGTGACAGGTTGTTCAGTTGTCCACCCATCGCCTAAATATGGGCTTTTCAATATGACATTTGTAGAAGAAAAAGAAGAGATTTTCTTTATTTCTGATAGAGGGCTTAGCAGATCATGATCTGTCAGTGTCAAAAATTAAATATTTTTCGCATAAGTATAGATATTTTAGTATGAAGCCTGTCTCTGACAGATCATATTCAACTAAAGCCATCTGTCGGAGCTTTTGGAACCATTTATTGTCACATGGAAAAGACCATATTACGAGTACCCTGAGAAAGTAGCTGGTAAATTACAATACAGTAAATTTCATGTTTTTTGTTGCTTCCAGTCCAGCAAGAGGTACCTAATATGGCAGATGTTATGCAGCGATTACATTACCCGGCCGATCGGGCCCGATTTGATATACATTGCTGCTTAGCTTCAGTAGTTTTTCAAGTAAGACTCGTGCACAAGCAATGTAATATCAAAACGGGCCCGATCGGCAGGGAAGTGTAATCGCTGCTTTAATACTTAACTAATAAAGTTCAATGGTTCAATGGCATTCGATCTAGTCCCCTTAAAATGTTCAACCCGATCAAATCATATGACTAAATCCGACTCTACATCTCGTAACTAGGCTGTATCTATGGGCGGGTCTTGGCTCGCCCCGCCCTCTCAGAAAAGGCTTCCACGGAGTGTTGCTGTCTCTATCTAACTTCTCATAAACTTTGGCAACTTTTGCGTGGCTTGTAATGTTATTTTTGAGCTTCAATATTTTCAATTACGGAATTATTCTATGAGATAAGGTTTTTTGTTATATTCGGAATGGGTTTGCTCTTGACTCTAGACGCTAGGTCAGGGATGACCGTGACAGAGTCGACGATGGAGCGAGCAAACCCAGAAGATGCTTGTTAAGGGCACTGGCAATGGGCGCTTTTCCACTAGACGTCACGTCAACGACAACGGCGACGGCACGGCGACGATCACGTGACAATATCTATGGGAATCGATGACATGCCGTGACGGTGCCGTGCCGGCAAGTGGAAAAGCGTGTCATATAATTTCATTGATTTTCATACATTATCTCACCTACGATATCGTCGACGGTACCGTGCCGTCGCCGTTGCCGTTGAAGTGCCGTCTAGTGGAAAAGCGCCCAATCTCACGCACCGGCGGAACACAGCAAGCTGTTTGGTATTGCTGAGTCACTGACTGAGGTGCGTCTGCGCCTGAATTTCAGTAGGTATCTACCTTGAAACTCTGGCGGCGCCTATACTGGTTCTTACACACTGAACTACTTTTATACTAGCGTATATGGAACTGCCTTCACGAACATACGACATGTCCCCAAAATTCAATAAGGCGTCCGCACATTACTTATGAAAACTTATTCTTTTTATATTAATACTGAGTGCGACATGTTTTTAACTTCCTCGATCGAGTCAGACCACTAGTATGAACATGAGTGCATGCACACATGTTAAATGGGACATAAAGTGCTTGGATGATGTCTGCTCCTTACATTAGCTCACACACTGCAAGAGAAGCAGTAGTGTGTTTTATTTTCTTCATCCGGAGGTCGTGAGTTCGATTTCACGGGGGGACACAACTTTATATTTGTAAAATTGAACGTAAATTTTACAGCTTATGAGATTACCCAATTTTTCCCAGTTTCTTTAAGACAATGCAGGCTGAATTACCTAATTGTCTTTAAGAAAAAGGATTTCGTGATTTGGAGAGCACACGCTTGCATGACCTTATACTCGTATGCAACAATGTAGTAAGTAAGTCTATGGCAAAAAAGTCCATCTGCACAATAAGTGTGTCCGTCTCCAGGTCCTCAGCAGGTCGTAAAGAGCCGCGAGTGATGGTGCTGGCCTGCCCCGGCGACAGTTCCCAGCATTCCAGCGCCGTGTTTTACAATACCTGTATCGACACCTCTTTTTTAGAACGGGCGGTCTGAAAGTTCTGCGATAAAAATGTATGATGTTCCTAAATATTTTTTTCATTTTTTGACCTATGTTTCGAGCTGAAAGTATGCTGTCGTCAGCGCATAGGTAGGTACTTACTATCGGTCACAAATAAATAAAAATTCACTCTAAACTAAACGCATTAGTATCTTGAAATTAAAAAGGATTAGTTCGTAATATTAACTTGTGAAATTATTTGTTTATTTCTGAGAAGAACTCTTGACATTAAACGTAGAGTACACCCACCTCCTCATTCGCGATCGCACCTAAAGTGCCGAATTAAAATAAAATCAAGGGTTAAAGCAAAATGTTATCGAAACCTATAATTTCATAAAAATTAATAAGTACCTACTCACACTGCGCATTCTACTTCGTCATACTTCGTACTCCAGCTCACTAAGGTTGTCTGTATGACACTTGTGCGTCTGAAATGGTTAATACTTAACTTAGGTAGTATCGTAAACGCGCCGATTCCAATCTTCCATGCTGGACTGGGAGTGGTAGAAAAACATAGAATGTGCCAGCTGCACCTCCTCCCAGGCATGCTGTAAAAACCAGCTAAGGGATTCGAGGGTTTCTGTGTATTGCAATTTAGGCGATGGGCTGACAACCCGTCACTATAGCAATATACGCAAT
>JARACY010000224.1:0-117416 GCA_029255725.1 Scrobipalpa atriplicella
AAATAGATTTTTTGATAAGAATTTTCAATTAAACTCTGCTAATTCTTTGATCAAGATTTTGAACCGCTAAGTACAAAGATCTTCTGATTCTCATAAAAACCTCTTTTTGGCTTTCAACACGTCACTTTTCAATCAATATTAAATAAAAAGCGGTGCTCGGATTTAATTTCTGAACCAGAATCAGACGAGCATTCGGTACCGTTATGATGAGTGCGGCGAACTTCAGACGTAATTTTACAAGAACTGAATTATTTTACATCACACGTCCTTTAAATAACGAAATAAAGGGTGTTCGAATTTTGGCAGAGATCCGTGAAGGTGAGGATTTGATTTTAAGATCTAAATTTGATATCAGCGTGGACGTTTGTTGTCGGATTTTCGAAGATTTAAGCTCTATTTCACGAGCGTAACAAAATCTTTAAAATAAACAACAGTTGATAAATATGCAAAATTCTTATAGGTGATATTCGAACTTAATTTTGCGAAAGCAGTTTGTGGTCAAGGTCGTATTCTCCTAACTATGCAGAGGCAAAAATAGGTAAGCTTGGGTTATATAAAAATGCATCCCAAAAAAAATCCTTTTCGTTGACGATAACCTGTATGTAAAATATCAGAGTACCTAACTAATTCCTCTGCTACATTTAACTAAGTCGGTCAATTGGTATTCTCACCAGCCCGCCCAGCTGTTAATTTTAATTGAAAACCGTCGTTAGTTCTGGTTCTGCCCATTTTCGACCACTAGGTACTACTACTATTGTAATGCGATTAGATACTACTGTTATTAGGCAATTTCATTTAAATTGATAATATATTACTATCACGTATATTGATACTGAATTACTGAAGTGTAGTGTTTCAGATCCCACATTCCGATTAAGTTTGGATTTGCGTTATGTTTTGGAATACGGTACTATACATAGGCTTGTATTTATAAAGCGATCTCAAGATTGAGAACAATATTAAGTATGGATTTGACAGACCGTTTTGTACTGAAATTACATTTCTGATACGAACTCAAACTCGCTGCCACTCTTGAGAGCTGATTATAAATACGGGCCATAGAGTAAAGTTTAGATTTAGGAAAAGAAGTTTGTAGGTGCTCCCATGCTGACGAATAACTGTTTTTTTACTAAATTTTATCATAATAATTTGTTAACCTTTCTGTTCTTATAAAATAAAATTTCAAAACATGCAAGGTAACGTCAGATAAGAATGATTTTATTAGGCACTTATTTTTTAAACATATAGTAATTGTAGGTTACCTAAACTAACCGGAATGCCTTTTTTGGTAGCAGAAAGCATTAAAAAAGCTACAGAAAGTGCACATACCAATTAAACTAGATCTAGCTAGAACCTAGAATAATTAACGCTAATTGGCTGGATAGATAGATAAATAGATAAAACACTTTAATGTTGTAATTAAAAAATAAGAAATTACTTTGAGTGGCACTACTATAACAGCCACTAAATATCCAAGATTATTATCCTTCAAGATGGGTGAGCGCAGTAGGTACATACCGGGTGTAAGGTCCAGCTTCCCGCTAACTGATAGGGGTTGCTCAGTCATCAAAACTAAAAAACTTTCACCAGGAAATTCTTGCAGGAAATAAAAAATGCTTTTTCCATACAAATTTTCTGATCGAGATGGTAGTTTTGTATGGGAAAGTCATTTTTTTTTTTCATTTCCTGAAAAATATCCTGGCATGAGTTGTTCTGTTTCGTTGACTGAGCATGAGCAATCCCTATCAGTTTGCGGGAAGCTGTCCCTTACCCCCCGTATTTTACATTCATTCACAGGAAACGCTGCTGCCATTCCCTACGACCCCCTTGGGAAGAGGAGACTCAGCATAACACTGGTCACTCTATACTTTCACTAATTTTAAAAAGAGAACACCGGATAGAAATATCAGACTACTTACACGGTTGAGACATTCCAATACAAACAAACGTAACAATCAGGTAAGAGTAAGTGGCTGGTTGCAACCGCCTCAGGTATTATCGTACCCTGATACCTGCACAGCTGTTATCAAAGATCTATCATCTGAAGACTCGGCATTTTTATTAGAAAACGGTATTTATAAAGAGATCACACCTGACGTGCGGTGGCGTGTCAACTCAGAGCTCCTGAGGAAGACCATCGTATATGGTCGAAACGTCGAGGCACAAGCCTTGTCTCACAACAAACAAATAAGCCGTGTCAAATATTCAATATGAATAACACTTGTTTATCGTTTAATAATAAAAAAGTTATTAATAAAGTAGAGATTTGGGCCGTATGTTGCACAGAATTAATTTGTATTGATTTGATATTTACTTACTGACTTAATTACTTACTACGCTGGCCCAGCGATTTGATATTTATTGCATTATAATTATATTTTTAATTCATTCGATGAGCAACACAGCCAACACATAAGTCAAAGTAGCAAGCTGGATTTGGATAAAATGCTAAGTGCTTAGGCTCAGATCCTTTTTGTCACTGTGTTATGAAAATGCAAAATAAAAAGATGTGATCTTGCTAAGAACTCACAACACTCATATTGCTCAGGTGTCTAGTAAACCAAATATAATGATACCAGAGTCTATTGATGTGAAGTCTGTGGTTGATAATGACGTATTGATCGTACGATGCTAAACGTTGTTGAAGATTGAGTGTTACGAAGTCTATGAATGAGTTGAGTGTAGAGTTTGGGCAATCCGGATGTAAATAGTTATCAGTTCTTTTTAAAAGTGCTGTTGGTATATCAGGTAGGTACTCAATCAAACGATATCTTTTGTTCTACTTCTGTGGAATAAAAGATCTAAAAAAAACACTGGATGTCCGATACTTAAAATAACTACTTATCACCGATGGCAATACAAGTAGTAAGTATTATTTATTAGTAGCCATCTAGACAACTCGTATTATTCAGTTTGTCTCAAATCCACACACGAAGATAAGCCTTCATCCCTTACATGAATTCGTCAACTTTCTAGGATCCAATATTATTATACCAAGTCGTATGAAAAAGTTCACTTCTTTTCTATGACTACAGAAAATTTTCGGCATCTCTAATATCAACACTAGCTTACTGCCTAAGAGGTATTTAATGGTTGGAGAGAAACAGGCCGCAAGAAAATACCTCTTAGGCAGTAAGCTAGTGTTGATATTAGAGATGCCGAAAATTTTCTGTAGTCATAGAAAAGAAGTGAACTTTTTCATACGACTTGGTATAATAATATTGGATCCTAGAAAGTTGACGAATTCATGTAAGGGATGAAGGCTTATCTTCGTGTGTGGATTTGAGACAAACTGAATAATACGAGTTGTCTAGATGGCTACTAATAAATAATACTTACTACTTGTATTGCCATCGGTGATAAGTAGTTATTTTAAGTATCGGACATCCAGTGTTTTTTTTAGATCTTTTATTCCACAGAAGTAGAACAAAAGATATCGTTTGATTGAGTACCTACCTGATATACCAACAGCACTTTTAAAAAGAACTGATAACTATTTACATCCGGATTGCCCAAACTCTACACTCAACTCATTCATAGACTTCGTAACACTCAATCTTCAACAACGTTTAGCATCGTACGATCAATACGTCATTATCAACCACAGACTTCACATCAATAGACTCTGGTATCATTATATTTGGTTTACTAGACACCTGAGCAATATGAGTGTTGTGAGTTCTTAGCAAGATCACATCTTTTTATTTTGCATTTTCATAACACAGTGACAAAAAGGATCTGAGCCTAAGCACTTAGCATTTTATCCAAATCCAGCTTGCTACTTTGACTTATGTGTTGGCTGTGTTGCTCATCGAATGAATTAAAAATATAATTATAATGCAATAAATATCAAATCGCTGGGCCAGCGTAGTAAGTAATTAAGTCAGTAAGTAAATATCAAATCAATACAAATTAATTCTGTGCAACATACGGCCCAAATCTCTACTTTATTAATAACTTTTTTATTATTAAACGATAAACAAGTGTTATTCATATTGAATATTTGACACGGCTTATTTGTTTGTTGTGAGACAAGGCTTGTGCCTCGACGTTTCGACCATATACGATGGTCTTCCTCAGGAGCTCTGAGTTGACACGCCACCGCACGTCAGGTGTGATCTCTTTATAAATACCGTTTTCTAATAAAAATGCCGAGTCTTCAGATGATAGATCTTTGATAACAGCTGTGCAGGTATCAGGGTACGATAATACCTGAGGCGGTTGCAACCAGCCACTTACTCTTACCTGATTGTTACGTTTGTTTGTATTGGAATGTCTCAACCGTGTAAGTAGTCTGATATTTCTATCCGGTGTTCTCTTTTTAAAATTAGTGAAAGTATAGAGTGACCAGTGTTATGCTGAGTCTCCTCTTCCCAAGGGGGTCGTAGGGAATGGCAGCAGCGTTTCCTGTGAATGAATGTAAAATACGGGGGGTAAGGGACAGCTTCCCGCAAACTGATAGGGATTGCTCATGCTCAGTCAACGAAACAGAACAACTCATGCCAGGATATTTTTCAGGAAATGAAAAAAAAAAATGACTTTCCCATACAAAACTACCATCTCGATCAGAAAATTTGTATGGAAAAAGCATTTTTTATTTCCTGCAAGAATTTCCTGGTGAAAGTTTTTTAGTTTTGATGACTGAGCAACCCCTATCAGTTAGCGGGAAGCTGGACCTTACACCCGGTATGTACCTACTGCGCTCACCCATCTTGAAGGATAATAATCTTGGATATTTAGTGGCTGTTATAGTAGTGCCACTCAAAGTAATTTCTTATTTTTTAATTACAACATTAAAGTGTTTTATCTATTTATCTATCTATCCAGCCAATTAGCGTTAATTATTCTAGGTTCTAGCTAGATCTAGTTTAATTGGTATGTGCACTTTCTGTAGCTTTTTTAATGCTTTCTGCTACCAAAAAAGGCATTCCGGTTAGTTTAGGTAACCTACAATTACTATATGTTTAAAAAATAAGTGCCTAATAAAATCATTCTTATCTGACGTTACCTTGCATGTTTTGAAATTTTATTTTATAAGAACAGAAAGGTTAACAAATTATTATGATAAAATTTAGTAAAAAAACAGTTATTCGTCAGCATGGGAGCACCTACAAACTTCTTTTCCTAAATCTAAACTTTACTCTATGGCCCGTATTTATAATCAGCTCTCAAGAGTGGCAGCGAGTTTGAGTTCGTATCAGAAATGTAATTTCAGTACAAAACGGTCTGTCAAATCCATACTTAATATTGTTCTCAATCTTGAGATCGCTTTATAAATACAAGCCTATGTATAGTACCGTATTCCAAAACATAACGCAAATCCAAACTTAATCGGAATGTGGGATCTGAAACACTACACTTCAGTAATTCAGTATCAATATACGTGATAGTAATATATTATCAATTTAAATGAAATTGCCTAATAACAGTAGTATCTAATCGCATTACAATAGTAGTAGTACCTAGTGGTCGAAAATGGGCAGAACCAGAACTAACGACGGTTTTCAATTAAAATTAACAGCTGGGCGGGCTGGTGAGAATACCAATTGACCGACTTAGTTAAATGTAGCAGAGGAATTAGTTAGGTACTCTGATATTTTACATACAGGTTATCGTCAACGAAAAGGATTTTTTTTGGGATGCATTTTTATATAACCCAAGCTTACCTATTTTTGCCTCTGCATAGTTAGGAGAATACGACCTTGACCACAAACTGCTTTCGCAAAATTAAGTTCGAATATCACCTATAAGAATTTTGCATATTTATCAACTGTTGTTTATTTTAAAGATTTTGTTACGCTCGTGAAATAGAGCTTAAATCTTCGAAAATCCGACAACAAACGTCCACGCTGATATCAAATTTAGATCTTAAAATCAAATCCTCACCTTCACGGATCTCTGCCAAAATTCGAACACCCTTTATTTCGTTATTTAAAGGACGTGTGATGTAAAATAATTCAGTTCTTGTAAAATTACGTCTGAAGTTCGCCGCACTCATCATAACGGTACCGAATGCTCGTCTGATTCTGGTTCAGAAATTAAATCCGAGCACCGCTTTTTATTTAATATTGATTGAAAAGTGACGTGTTGAAAGCCAAAAAGAGGTTTTTATGAGAATCAGAAGATCTTTGTACTTAGCGGTTCAAAATCTTGATCAAAGAATTAGCAGAGTTTAATTGAAAATTCTTATCAAAAAATCTAAATGGGAATGGAAATAGATGATTTTGTAAGTAGGTATTTCTTTCACTTACAGTAGTTAGAATATAAATAGTATAGGATTTAATATGTTGTCAAATTATTTTTATTTGACAATTTGAATTTGGAATTCGATTATTTGATAAAAATCCTGATTTGTTGGACTTGGACTAATATTTATTTGGAGTTTTTATGCAATGCAATTTAATCTTGATTCTAGTGAAAGCAAAGTTGTCCAACGACAAAGTTTCCAAAAAGTTTACAAAACGAAAGAGAGAAGACTGCTTGGTGTTTGGACTTCGGTGGGTAGAACAGACCATTTTTAACATCTCCAATGTTCATACCACACCTATTTCTTCGTGTCTGAAGTTTTTAATTTTCGTTGCCAAATAGGTACCAAAAATACAGATACAAGGCGGCATCCTTTAGTAAGATTTACTATCAATACCTTCAACCGGAACGTTTTAAAAAAATATTTGCAGCAAGTAACCTCTTATGTATAAGACGACGGGTGAAGAGCGGAGCTGTCAGCGCATCTAGATTACATCCCGAGGTTCCGTACGTCAGATCGGCATCATATCGATATGGCTTTTTAAAAACTTAATAACTGTAAAAAAGAAATTATGCACGGTCCCTCTTAAAAATATCTTAAAGAATATATCAAAGAGTTTCTTAAACTTTAGGGTCTCTTTTCGGCAGAGCCTTTGTGAGATTGAAAGCGGGTCATTCCGTGTCGCGAACTTGTCACAGAAGCTATTAAAAGTTTTCATTGGACAGTTAAAAGGATAATATACGACGATAATGATATTTCACAATGACACAACACCCGATTAAGCTGACCCAATGTGTATCATGTAGGTAGTTGTGATATTTCAAAACATATATATCATTGAAATGTTGTCTTTGCAATTATTACCTACTTAATTTAATCTGCTTTTGTATGAAATGAAACATGAAACGTGGATTTTCGTTCTTCATTAAATAGGGACTTGGTAAATACATGAACTTGTCAAAAAATCATAACAGAATAGCGACAAAATTAAAACTTAGGCCCGTATTTATAATCAGCTCTCAAGAGTGACAGTGTGTTTGAGTCCGTATCAGAAATGTAATTTCAGTACAAAACGATCTGTCAAATCAATACTTAATATTGCTCTCAATCTTGAGATCGCTTTATAAATACGAGCCTTATTTACCTATGAAATTATGCAACTTTCACGATACGAAACATCATCAACTCATATACCATGGAGTACAGTCATATACCTACGTCCCCAAAGAGCAAACCCTGAAATAGGGCGAGCCACGATCCAAAACAGCCGAAAAAAAAACTTATAGGCACTATTTATACAAATGTTGTTGTTAGCTGGTTTAGTAATTTTGTAGCTCCTATTTTTTCTTTTCATATTTCGACCATAGAGATTAGTTTAATTGCTATTACAAGCCCATTTATGGTGAATGAATATTCACATTTATAATTTTATGCAAACTTGCTTTATACGGAATGAAATGAAACCGAAGGAACCCTGCCAGCCCGGACAGGTCTCACAACTCGAAGGGAATTCTTGCGCACACTATAATTTAGTAATACTGGACGACATTATGCACAATAGTGTCGACGCTTATCTTCCCGCTACCGTGCAATTATCCACTCCTGCGCATGTTATCGGCACCGGGCCACTTTATCGGCAACTTATCGATGGCTCGATTTGTTGTAACTGCATTAAAATGACGCATAACGACGTCCATCATTTTCTCGAGCTTCGGACGTCGCTTCGGCTGGTCTCCGAAATGCGCGATGCAATTCTTGTATTTTGACAAAAAATACATTTTATTTTACACTCAATCAATGAGAAAAAGAAATATAAAAAATCATTTGCCTTGGAATTGAATCTGCGACCCTGGAACACCGTTCAATCGCTCCACCAAAAGAGCAGTACCTCCTTGTCCCTCCAACAAAATACTTGATATCTTAATATTTTAACGACGTTATAATGGATGATTACAAGATGATTACTTAAATAAAGATAGTCAATGACAAGGTATCGAAATTACCAGATATTTAAATTATTTAGACCGCGTCTGTTTTCTACAGAAGTTTTCTGTGTAGCTTTGCACAGAAATGTTTTTTCCGATGCAAGACCTGCCAATGCAACTTTTTTCAGAAGCCGGTACTTGATAATGGAATTTGTTCGACTTTATTTTGATAATTACACACACTGGTTGAACTGTACGTAGCGCCGCGAGCTAATTCCTCCATTACAATTTATTCATTGAATGTTACATCTTAAATAACGAGGGGTAGGGCTGCCAGCTCTTAAAATTGAAAAAAATACTTTGGACAGCTAGGTTTAGAGATGCCAGTGTCAGGGCCAGATGGCGAACATTCTTGAAAATAATAAATAAATATTTTATTTGCCTCAATAAATGTAATTTTAAATATTAAGTCTATGTTCCATCTGAAACAGAATAAAATGTTGTTGGTGTCGAAGACCAAGATCCACTTCAGGTCACCGTTTTTCCATGCTGCGGACTTACAGTTGTCAAATAAATGAAAAGCATCTAATTTAGCTGGACACGAATTCCAAAGCTTGACCCTGTCCAATTTAATCCGAATATCTGATAACCCTACCAAGGAGGCGTTATCACGATATAAACCATAGGACGGTTATGTAAAAAGCAAGTGGGCTGATTTCCAAAGATTACGGGCCCTATTTGTAACGCCTGTCTAAAAGCTAGGCCTGAGGCTGATCACTTCTTTAATTAAAATCTGTAAATTTAGGCTGGACAATGTGCACTTTGAATTTATGTCAATTGAGTTTATAAAGGTATGGTTTAGAACTCATAGCATGAGGATGGTGATTTAGTAAAGCAGTGGTTCCCATGGTTCAATAGTTTAAAGACATACAGTCGCTACACTCATCATTAGCAGATAAAATTCAGTGTTATTAAACGATCTTGGTTTTGATAGTAGAAAAGATATATTTGAAAGATTCTCTGAGACTGGCCACAAATAACTTCCAAAATTTAAGAAGCATGTCCTGCAGTGAAAATGTTGTGGCTAATATAGTTACTAACTATATTAATAATATTGCTCCAAAAATACCTCCAGTAAGGTCCGTCGTGCATTGTGGACCATTATTTTACCGTTGGCACCATAAAAGCTGCTCGTGCCTGCTCCGAATTCGCTGGTGTCATTAAAACTGCCCACCGTACTGCGTCCGATCATTACTGACGCCCTGGAAAGGATGGGGAGAGGTACAGGAAGGAATTCAAATAAGATATAATTAATATATCGCGCCCCCATCAAAACATATCCGCAGGCATGAGGTGTTTATACTTACCAAATCTGGAGGTGTGATATAACTTACATCACGTGATGTGCAATATGCCTAAAATTGCTAAGATATGAATGTAGCGTAAATAAAACCTATGGTATTTTAGGTTTTGTTTTTGATTATATTTACAAGATGGGAAGCAAGCCACCTGGCTTGCAGATACTCACCCTAGCAATAAATTCTGGCACTAAGCATCTTGCTGTGTTTCGTCGGTCTGTGGATTTTAAGCGCTACGAACCTTTTGGGGAGCTTGCACCATCGTCAACTAAGTATATCTTCATCACATCCTATTTATTTTAACATGCCAAACATACGATCCGATATCTTACAATTTGTAGGTTTTGGAACTTTTTTAAAAACAGTATTTGTTTTATTCTTTCAAGTTATTGAACCCACACGCATCCTGGTAAACCTTCTTCGCGTAAATCTGTATATGGATTTTCCAAAACCACGTAAACACGCAATGTGATTGCCATCTCATTATCCATTGTTTCGATATCTGCCAAAAAGACAGTGCCAGTACGAAGTTTCGGGTCCTAAATAAGGCAATATCCCAGTTCACTCTTTTTCGTTAATTGGTTGGGATTTCAACCGACTTAAAAAAGAGGAGAGGTATTATGTTTTCCGATCTCAAAGATGCCTAAAGCGATTTGAAAAATGTGTTGCTTGTTTAAAAGAGTATACTTTTCAGGTCCTCCTATGGTCAAACATTCTGATGATGGTGATCTGGGAGAACGAGAGAACTCTTGAAATTTAATTGTCACACTTGAAGAAACTGGTGCATTAGCTTTGTAGTGAGTGATTTGATTTCGCGCATTTGCTTTCTGAAAGGCGTATTTCAAGCCGCTTTTTTTTTTATTAAAAAATAATTAAAAAATGCTTGAAACGATATTCGGTCGTGTTATACAATGCGGTACTTTCTCGAGGGACTTTAGTAACTACAGGGTACGCTGACATTAAATGCATTGATACAGTTTCAAGTCTTTTTTTAGTTGGTTCTGGTATAATTTGCGTGGGATACAAAATAAACGTCAACTCACCGAAATCGTAATGTGGGGTTATGTCATAGGGCTGCTCCAAATTAAATTAAAGGTCAACTTTTAATGATGTCTTTAGTTGGGAAAGTTGAAATAAATAATGCAGATAAATATATTGGCAATATTCTTTTATGAGTACTTGTCGGCTTAAAAATGCTGTTTGTCGGTACTTTAAGAACCAAAATAATGATAGCTATATTACCACCGCTAATGCTACAAGAGAGAGAGAATTTTAACATAATCATAGCAATAACTGTACTTCAAGATGATTAACTTAATATTCTCAGTAGTCGGCAAATGCGATGTTATTTATGAATTTTACCAATTTTTTTTTAAAGTCAATAAATTGACCCAATATACGAATTTTCATGACCATCCATTATTAATTCCTGAAATAACTTCGTACGTTTTGGAACTTTTCTGCACAGCTATATCTCCTTTGCTGACTTTACAGTACAATGACTAGAAATATTTTATTTTGTTTTTCAGGACAGGCTCTCTATAATTTAGGCCCGTATTTATAATCAGCTCTCAAGAGTGACAGCGAGTTTGAGTTCGTATCAGAAATGTCATTTCAGTACAAAATGATCTGTCAAATCCATACTTAATATTGCTCACAATCTTGAGTGCGCTTTATAAATACGAGCCTTAAAGTTTTATTATTATCATTGTTAATAGCTCCTGTCTATATCAATGACGATTGATGGATGGTATTGTATTTTATTTAAGGTTAATTGCGCTTAAATCCTGATGTATTTTCATTTAATTGACACGTTAAACTGTGTAAAATCATTGATGTCGATCAATAAGTAATTGATATTAATGTGCTCTCCTTACGGTATTAATTTCAGTCAAGGATTAACGTAAGAACATAAGATCTTGCTCATGTTCCTTAAGTGGTTTGGTTTGGAAGTACTGTATCAATTTTAGGAGATAAATTTATTGACTTGATCTTCACTAATACCGTCACGTCATATCGAAAATAAATAATAATATTATTTAAAAAATTACATATACACATGCATATAATCACGCCTTTATCCCTAATGGGGTAGGCAGAGCGTAAACTACCTAAACAAAGTTATTCCGCCGCGTCTGACAAATTTTGAGGGTTGTTCCAGATAGATCTGTATATTGCTATAGTAACTCGAATCCCTTAGCTCGTTTTTACAGCATTCCCAGGAGGAGATGCATCTGGCACATTAAATTTTTTTCCTTTTTACTCCCAGTATGCAGCGCTGGGCCTGTTTCGGTAAATACCATTCAAATGAAGAAGGTTTAGTATAACGTCCATTAGTGTAGGTACTCTTCTGGACAGTAAAAATAGTATCTTTAAAAACAAATAATCCAACCTACAATTTGAAGTTATTTAGCGTAGCAAAATCATCACCAGTTGCGCAAGCGTATGTTTTTGTGACAACTAGAGTAGAGTGGGTTGGTGCTGGGCCTGTTTCGTCAGTAACCTTGCTTTCCGTTAATTAGCCACCTCGCTGAGTCCGGTGATGGATCGGTCACCTGTTACACTTACCAGTGATCTAGAGAGAACACTAGATGTGGCAGAGCCATGACAAACTTCAGCAATAGTTGGCGAACAGGTAAAGAAAATGTAGTTGCAAATAAAATTAAAACTTTGAAACTTTAAGGGCCTGGCAACACATTTTCAGTCTAATTCGCAAATTGTTGGAGTTTTAAAAATCTTCTAATAAAGTCAAAGTTAGTCTTCATAATGTCTAAAGCTGTTTAGAAACTAAAACTATAAAAAATTGGAGTTACAGCTTTTATTTGATTGATACAATACAATTTCTCGCATACAAATAGAACTTTGAACGAAAGTGAAAAGGTAAATTTTTAATTATCAAGCCTACAGCTAATGTTGATCATAGCGCAAGCCACATCCAGAGCTCTATATCGATGTCATGTCACCACAAAGTAGGCTCTCGAAAATCACGCAATTGACCACAGACAGGTTGATTTCGGCGGTTACATCTTATCTGTACTAGACGACCTTTCATAACAATTCCAGCGGTTATTTTTAATATTAATAATTATTATACAGAACTGTCTCAATCGAGCCGACTCTTCGAAGTGAGTTGAAACAGTTGCATCACTTGTCACTGTGACAAGTCCGAGGATGTGGCAACTGCCAATCAGTATTAAAAAAACTTGAATTTTGCATTAATTTTTTGTCACAAACCTGCTCTGATTCAATCTTTGAAGGTGGTTTTTTTTGGTCCAGTAAGCTTATTTGCTTATTTTAAGCCATGTGGTCAAGTAGCCTTTACTCTACTTATCAGATATTGGAAGACTGACAAACACAAAGTAAGAAAATCCTTTCTATTTTCATGCAGGAGAAGGTGAGTCGACATGATTTAAAACGTCTTTCGTATAAATGACTAAAGCAAAAATTATAAGCTATACAACTCTACACTATGATTGAAACAATGTTTGTTATTTGTATTTTTTTATTTATTAAGTAAAATAAGAAAAAAAAAACTGAATGAACTAAACATTTTTCAATTCAAAATGTCGTAGGTACCCTAGGTTGTATATAGTCGTAGGTTGTATTTTTATCTCTTATTTCTTTTAGTGACAGAGAACAAGGTTAAAATTTGTCTAAAAATATGTGAACCAAAATCTACACCATCAACTAAACCAGCCACGAAGTTGCAGTTGGTATCACTACGTGACGTAGAGATCTAGATTGAAGTTTATGTATAATATCATTCTGAGTACAAGTCGAACAAGAACGGAATCACTAAGGATGTAGTACAAGCCATAAAGGTTCGATCCAAAAGGAAATATGTAATTACATACATAACATAAATAGTCACGCCTTTATCCCTAATGGGGTAGGCAGAGCGTCAACGACCCAAACAAAGGTCGTTCTGCCACGTCTGACAAGTTTTGAGGGTTGTTTAAGATAGATCTGTATATTGCTGTAGTGACAGGTTGTCAGTGTCAGTCCATCGCCTAAATTACAATATACTGAAACCCTCAGATCCCTTAGCTGGTTTTTACAGCATACCCGGGAGGAGATGCAGCTGGCACATTCTATGTTTTTCTATCGCTCCCAGTCCAGCATGGAAGTAATTGAGTTTGCAAAAGGAAACTAAAAGGGTCTATTGGTTTTGTTGTTTATAAGATATGGTATGTTATTGTAAGTAGATTGTAGTAAAAAGCTAAACGTGTTAATACCAATCTATATGATTGGTGCTACTTTGTATAGTTAAAAAATTGGTACATTGTAGAAAGTGGGAGGCAGTTCAAAAGCTTCTTCACTATGTTATGCAAATGTAATGTAGGAACATTTGTACAGTTGTGTTAACAAATCTAAACCAAATCGTCCTTTAGATTGAATAACCTATACCTGTCATATACTTGGTACTAACAATACATTTCTGAAATTGCTTTCATATTTATTTGACGTGGCAAGGACGTCTTTGACAAGATTGTAGGTTGACGCTCTATCAAACCCGAAAGGGATAGGCTATTTTGAAATTGCTCGGTCGTTTATTCCTCTCTCTCGATTCCTTTGGGCAGCAGCAGTTATAGCGGTTGCACAGCAATTTCTTTTGCCTAGTCTGCTTCTTCTTCTTCTGTCGTATGGGTATCAAGTCGATCGACCCGATGAACCTTGTCAGCTAAAAAGGGATCCTGAATGATGTAACGATACGCCTTCATGTTTAAGCGCATCGTCACTCCACAAATATAATATTTCTTATAAATAGCTTGATTTGATAAAAATTATCTATTCGTAAAATTATAATTCATCAAAAGCGATTTGTGACATTTTGAATTTCGCGCCATTTCAGACGATATCGCATCTGAGCTCTTATTGGTCAGATAGTTGTATGACCACCGCGAGAAGAGAACCTGCAAAATAAACAAAAGTTTACATACTTTCAGATTAGTACTTAGTTGAATATTGTTCGAAAAATAACGATCATGTTCATAAATTAAAATAAACTTGAATATAGCATTTTGATTATCCAAATATGAACCAATAGCATACAAAAATAAACTTGCTATTTTGTTAACAATATCGCTTGTTAATCCATTTAATTTAATATTGACCATTATAAAATACGGTGTAAATATTTGTCAAATTATAATAAACTTCAAATACCATTAACATCAAAACGAAACAAAAATAATGTAAATCAAATGACTGACAAGTTCATTCATCAATGTCTGAAAGGATTACAGTACCTCTCCGCGTTATGGTGTATTGAGCGTGGCGAAAAAAGGAACTAACTAGACCGTCAAGATCATACAATATAAAACTTCTTGTTCCATATACATACATACATAGAATCGCAATACAAAATGACCCTAAGATAAAAACTCATTGTATTACGTGGAAGGTCTATGGTTGTTCATATCATATATTTGATATTTTCTCCGACATGCAGCGCCACACTAAAATTCATGGGATGGGGCTGGCACATTCTATACGGAATTGTTGCGAAATTTGATCAAACTTCTGATTAAATAAATGGTGGGAAGTAAAAAATAAACAATTTAATAATTTTCGAATTAATATCTCATGTATTTTACGTAAAATCCTTAATTTTGTAATAAATGGGAAAAGCGCCATCTGTTCTCAAATTAGAATACTTTTACAGCTAGCCTCCTAGGCTGACTTCGGGTTCGAATCCGGGAGCCAATGCTATTGATTCGCGGAGGGTAGTGTTGGAAAAATCTTGGCTGAGATTGTTGCCGTCCCTTTTTGTTCTCTTATGAGCGACAGTGACAGGTGTGAACTTTTATTGGGTAAGTCATGATTTTTGTAACTACGAATTGCTATCATTGGTTATTACTCGACGAATTATAAAAGTTTTGATTCATTAGCGATTTTCAAGTATTCCGTGGTAATCGTAATTTTGTCGTTTTACACAGACGCTTCCTTGGAAAAACATGTGGTTGTTTCACTTTTTGAAAGGCGCCGGGAGCGACGGTCGCAACTTTGAAGAGGTTCTTGGTTCCAGGAAAGGCGACTGGAGCTGATGCCAGCCATCGTGTCTGCAGCTATTTATCTGGTCAGATCTTTCCTTATATTTCGTAGACACAGAATATAACAGTGAAATATAAAGTTTTGTAATCGCGTAACGTAAGAAAAAGCGTATGTGTATGAGTGTCGGTACTAAGCCGTGTCTGCCATATTGTTTCCTAGTAATTGTAACTACGTAAATGGAATTCACATTTTTCATAAGTTAGAATCTTGTAGTATGCTGTTTAAGATCTGTGATATTCTGGATCTACATCATTGTCATGTGTTTTAGCTTATCTCCGAGTACATTTCTACATTCTACATTTTTACTTCGGATTGCGATTTCTACCTACGAAAATTTTATGTGTACATTTTCAGGAATTTTCCATACGTTTTAATCTATTGTATCTGTGTGAAGCTGTGATTTAAGTGTACCTATTTTTAAGAAATTAAATTTGATTGAACGAAAGTAAAAGTACGGAACGGTAGGTAGTTATAACCACGACGTGCGGGTACTAGTACGTTGCGCGCTTTGCCTCGTAGGTGCATTTGGTTAGAGCCTTCGGTATTCATTGTGCGTGAGCTAGGTCGTAGGTTCGATTTCGTTTTAATTATTTTCACTTTCTTTTACGGGATAGTTTTTCGTTAGGTCACGGGACTGCGATATAGTTGTTGGTTATTTTGCAGAGTAGAATTGTTTCAGGTCGGTATGACGTTATTTCAGTAGATTAGAGTAAATTTGTGTGTCTACCTAGTAGAAAGTACCTACGCATTAATATTTCACAGGCGTGCCACGTTTTAGAAGCGAAAAGTTAACCTACATTCAATCTGGTATGTAAAATGTAAGATCATAAATTTGTAAAAAAAAAAAAAAATGTAGACGCACTTATTCCTCCATAGCAAATTCGGTGGTGTAGTAGCACGGCATGTCGATATCCAAAAATTATTAATCTTGTTGCGGAACTTTTGTACTACCTTTAAGCTAGTTCGAGTCAGACGTGAGAAGCGGTCACCCATCCATCAGCGGTCACTCATCCATTTTAAATCGTACAATTTTTATTAGTAAGAAATAGTTTCAAAAATAGTTCGAATTTGTTGACACATTGTTCTTAGATTTATCCTGCAGATATTTGAGGCGTGATTTTAGATTATTGTTAATTTGTTAGTAGTGTAGCCAGATTGTTTAGGATATTGATATCAGAATTAGGTGTACCTACCGGGAATTCGACGGATCCTCAATATAGGTGGACATTCCGGGCAAGCGATGGATCTTCAAGAATATTAGGTGTACCTACCGGGAGTTCGAAGCTTCAATAATATTAGGTGGACATTCCGGGAATTTGGCGGACCTTCGAGAATCTTGAAAGGATACTACTACTGATAGGAACGGATATTATTATTTTAGATTATTTAGGTACTGCAGTTCCAGTTTGATTCCGTGACGTGGATGTTCCAGCCAGAAGGGTGACAATTACAGTTTTGAAAAGGTAATATCTACTTTTATTCAGTATTTAATGTTCATCTACATATTTTGCCTACAATTAAATATTATTCAAAATTCAGAAATACAAAGTTTAATAATCTTTTGATACATCTTTTTATAGCTAATTCAGGAATTATTTAATTCCATTTTATGAATATTTTCTCATCAGCAATTTTACTAATGACATTTTAGTAATAGTTATCTAACTAACATTTTTAACGGATTTAGAATGAATGTCATATTTAGATTCAAGGCCATACTCAAATGCCAAGCAGTGGAAATTTTGAGCATTTAGAGAGTAACATTTCCGTAACTTTTATTCGTTCTTATTGTTTTGATATAATTTAACCAAATGTTTATTACCAGCCTTTTACATTTTATACGGAGTTGCATAGAAAGTTTGCAATATAAAAGTAATAAATAAAGAAGTTACTTTTATGAAAGTGATGTTGGATTTGAGCTTACTAGGCCAAGCTAAGACAAAGCCTTAATAGATTTCTCTAAATAAAGAATGGGAAACTATACAAGTACAGTTCGATTCACCATTTCTTATTACTTAGTTCAAAGAAACTAGGTTTGACAATTTTAAAATACAAAATTGAAGTTACATTTTAGTAGAAGGTTGAAAATAAATATTTACCTTTAATTTAAAGTAAAATCTGCGAAAGTTTCAAATATGTTTTGCTTGCAGTAAATTCTCTTCATATTTTCATTTTCTTTTATTTTGAAATAGATTCTTTCTGACTTTGTAATGGAAGATTAATGTTTTTGTTTTCAAATATATATTTTCTTAGATTCACAATTCTAGTAAACAAGTAAATCTAGATGTCGTGAATTCATTTGTTCCATTAAACTCAGTAAATGTAAATTCAAAAGAAATCCTGATATTAAAATCACAGTAAAACTAAGATTACCACATCATTAAATACAAAAATGAAATACATTATTCTCAAATTAAGTTTATGAATTAATGTGCGAGGTTTTCATTTGGAATACCTTAACCATACACTAGGTTCAGGAACAAACCTAGATTTGATGGAAATACCCTCTTGTCCTTTTGTATACTTAGTAAAGTATGACTAGACTGACTGACAAAAATATTGCATTTTGACTTGAATTAAAGATACTTCCCCTCATATCAGGATTAAATATATTGGAGGAGCTCTGTCCAGAGTCTGGCTGACGAGGAGCACTGCACGGTGGCGGGAAAGGGCGGTGCCCCGGCTTTACCAAAAACACAAAAATGCTGTTATAGTTTTATCTTGTTTGAAACAGCAAATTTCTTACAATATATTTGAATGCTAAGATTATTAGTCTTCCTCACCTTCTCAAAAATCTTTATTGTTGAACATTTGCTAAATATTAGGATTATTTTTATTCTATTCATCTTCATCATCACTTTCGTAAGTTTAGTATTTTCTATTCTAATTAACTATCATTAGGCAAAGTAGGTTATACCATTCGAGTCATTAAAGTTCAGGGGTTACAACAGCGGTTCGCAACTTTAGGTCCTATTATACTACTAGACGTTCATTTGGCCAAATACTAATCTCATTAAATTGAAACCAATTCTGTTACTTTAAGTTCTTTCTTTTCCTCTATTTACAGTGTCTTCAGCCTTGTCCATGTCCAGCCTTCTGGGAATCGTGTCTGATGGATCCGTGCTCTATCTACGATTATTGTCTCGTTAAAGTGTAGTTAATAATAATTTTCTTGAAGTGATTTACTTGCAACTGAAGAATTTTAATTAAAGTTTTCGTTCCTTAAATTTCATCTTTACATTTACAAAAAATCGTTCTTTAAATTTTCAACATTTAACTTTTCTTAATTTCTTTTACTTCTCCTTTCTTAATTAGGGTTAAAAAAAAAATAGGGTTAGGTTAGGCTAGGTAAATGTTACAATACCTATGTGCGATACTAAGAAATCGCTTATTCCTCGCTCTCGTTTACTTTGCACCACAGGCTCGTAGAAGTGCCAGCGCAGGGTGGGGCCGCGGCGGTTGGCGGTTGCACAACGATGGCACGGCGCGGGCGCAGGCGCGGGTGCGGGCCCACCGCCGCTTGTTAGGCCGAGCGGCGCGTGCGCCACCGTCCAGCCGCTCTTGCTACACATTATTTATTACTCATTGAAAAACTACCGATACCAACCGCTTTTGTGGTCGCTTTTTGTACAAAACTTCTCTTTGGCAAATTGCTTCTATATTTTTTGGGTTACGCAAAAATGAGTTATAATTTTGTTTGGAAAGTTAAAGCGTTGCTTCAGTGCCCGGAATTTCATAACTTGTTATCACTTTTGATGGGATGTAATTTTTTCATCCTATTACTTTGTCATCTAGTAGAATAATTAGGTGCATTGATGTGACTTGGACTGGACAACATTAAGCGGGGGCAAATTCTATATGAATCATAAAATGACCGCTTGTACGCTTATTATAAACAACTCTAGATAGATACTGTTCTCATATCATAATAAATGTTTACTGTTTTGTATGACGTACGCCTTGGTAAGAAGATAGACGACATATAATATACATTGAACAATGTAAAGTAATTTGTACTCCACAGCTGATGTTCAGCCATCTTTCATTGTAAGTGTTACTGTAAGAAGCAGGAAATATTCAGTAACTAGTTAGATTTTAGAAAGGCGATTTACTTTTTGCTAGAACCCATTGTCAGTGATAAACAGCTACAGATTACAATGTCTGTCCTTGAATTCATTCACCTTTCTATTGCGAAGGTGTTTCAATACAGACACACCGAAAATAAGATCCGGAATATAGATAACGTCGGTTCGGTTAAGGTAAATCATTATTTCATGTTGCTTTGTTGTAATTATCTTGGCACGTGACAGTGTGTCATTTGGTTTCGTTACGTTTTTTCTTAGATTGATTTTTCAATGATATTGCACTTATGCAGCAATGTTTAATGCAATTAGATCTGTACCTGTTATTTTTTTAGGAGTAATGCGGAAATCTCTTTTACTCACGATCACGAATGTACTAACAACATTGCATCTAACAAAGTTGTTATTCTGATGTCTAAATCATGCAGTTGTGCCATTTGCATACAAGCTCTATAAACCTAATTCTACGACAAACAGACCGACTACAGAACTACAATCGTATTCAAATTTCCCAATTCGACCAGTAATAAGATAGTGCCAATCATCTCTCGCCTGAAGCTAACAGTCTGTTTACCTAATTACTCAGATAAATCTGAGTTCGGCAACAGGGTTATTCGTGAACTGAACCATAGAAAACTGAACCCCAAAAAGATATAGGTATTTTGCTTACTATTATTATCTTAGAAGGTATTTAAAGCGGTACAGGGACCATTTTGTACTGCAAATCTAAGTTGCGGCTAAGTAAAGATTTGTATAGCGTTTTCTCTCTTACAAAGACTGGCAAATGTGGAAAAAGTGTGGCAAATTTCAAAAGCTGATGTTCAATATGTATGACTCTGTAATGTACAGTACATACAAACAGATAATCTATTGATAATTCTATACAAATTTAAAGAGCTCAGGTTGACGAATACAAAATGTTATTTATTTTCATGATTCATCAACTGCACGCATGGACTCTTTGTTTGTTTGTGTGTGTTTGGTTGTTTATATTACATACATTCTCTCGCTGACCTCCTTGGCGAGTGGTCGCTCCCTTAGAATTTATTTAATTATTTTTATTAACTTTTTTCTGATTGGTTAATTCTGTTTTTCGGACCCTCTCTTATTATCTTGTGGCTGTTAAACGCGTTGCTCCACCCAGTGGGCGAAACAAGTGAGAAGGCTAATATTTGAAGTCGGCGACTGGCTGAGTCTCGAACCCGGATCTCTGTGACTCGAAGACTGCGCCTTTATCCACTGGGCCAAATCATCGTTGGAGCGTGCGCGCAAATAGCGGACCACCCCACGCAGCGAACAGTGTGAGTCACCGAGCAGCCTACAAGTGCTACAAGTGCTACGCGTCTGCTACGAACTTGTAGCGGAAGCTACGTGTGCTACGCCGTACGCGCCCGTCACATATTTATAGAAGGTCACGCACGGCAGTATTGAATATATTTAAATTCAACCTACTGGACATCACTGCAAGGAGCATTATTCTGACACAAAATGACTAAACGGTGCAGCGCTTGCGATAAGACCGTCAAGGAAACTGATAAGAAGATCTGTTCCGGTTGTAAAGATGTTTATCATTATCAATGTTTAATGATTCCGACGGAAAATTTTACCAAAGAGTCTAAAAAATATAAAGAAAGTTGGAAATGCCCCGGATGCAAACCTAAAGAGAGGAAGGGAGATCATACCCCTATTCGAACTGATATCGCGCAAGGATCGCCAACGCTTACGGATACCACTACGTTGAGTGAGCAATTCAAAGAAATGAGGAAGTACATAGATAATAAGCTGGATTCAGTGAGAAAAGAAATCCTTGATGTTATCTCAGCCAAAACTACTATTATAGAGGAATCAATTAATTTACTCAGCAGTAAATATGATGACATCAACTCGAAGATCACGAACATGGAATTGGAATTTAGCAAACTAAAAAAGGAGAAAGAGGCTTCAGCGGAAAAAATTAAACTCTTGGAAACAAAATCTCTTTATCTGGAATCAAAGATAGAAGACATGGAACAACGGAGCCGCTCGTGTAATATAGAAGTGCGTGGAATACCTGAGCAGAAAGGAGAAAATCTTTTAGATCACCTTAACAAGTTATGCTCGGTGCTTGATGTAAAAGTAGACCAGCAAGATATATACACTGCTTTTAGAACGGGCAAGGATGCTAGCAATGAAAAAAAACGACCCATTGTTTACGTGTTTAAGAACATTTTTCCAAGATCTGATATACTGAAGGCCTCAAAGGAGTACAACAGGAAATGTACTGAACCTGGTAAGCGTTTGCAAACATCTCTCATTGGTCTAACTGGCGAACCACACAATATCTATATATCAGAGCACTTGTCTCCTAAAATGAAATATCTACTGGCTAAATGTAGGGAAAAGAAAAATACTAACCACTATAAATTCTGTTGGGTGTCTAATGGAAAAATTTTCCTGAAAAAAGAATCAGATAGTCAAACTATTTGGGTCAGGGATCAAAATACTCTAGAATCCCTATGACTAGCTACTCTTGGCATTAGCTTGTGTTTAGGGTTTTCAAGTCTTCTCTATTATTTGATATACCATAAGCTGTTAAAATTACCTACTCGGGATTGGGTACTGATTGTGTGTTTAATGCACATTGTGGTTCATCTATTGTCTCACTCTTTTGCCTCTGGGTACTTGACACTGAATCTATTTTATTTAATTAGTTGCAATGGCGGATAGTCTATCAGATCTGTATTTTAATCTTGATAATCACCTGGGTGTTTCAGAAGCTACAGTAACGAATAATGTATCAGTTTGTAAAGATTTTATGTGGACTCACAAAACAGACTTAAAAATATTATCTTATAATATTAGATCCATTCATCGGAACTTTGATAAGCTTTTGATTACATTGGAAGATATTGGGATCGAATTTGATGTAATTATCCTGACAGAATGCAGAATTAAACACCATAAACCACTTCAAACCATATCAGGATATACAAAAATCATAACTAATATCAATCCAATTCAAAACGACGGGGTAGTCATATTTATAAAAACCAATTTAACGTATACGTTCTCTGAAATTGAATTGTTAGGAGCTAATTGTTTACAGGTAAATTTTGAATCGCTAACATTATTTGGTATATATAGGTCACCTTCATGTAATAAGATCGACATTTTTTTACAATCTTTTGAAAAAATCCTACGCAAAATGAATACAAACAAAAACGTTGTAATTATGGGAGATCTTAATATAAATTTTATAAATTCAGGCCCTAAACATCCACAAGCAGAGGATTATTTAGAACTTTTATCTTTATATGGATATACTATTGGTATTGATAAGCCTACTAGAGACGAAAGCTGTCTTGACCATTGCATGTATAAAACAAAAAAACACGCTTGTGACTGTTTGGTGCTAGATATACCTAACACTGATCATTGTATGACCGTGTGTGCAATACAATCAACTACTCCAACAATAAGTTTAGAAGATGTAGCTTCGACAACAAGGATAATAGATTATGTTAAATTGAATGAGGATTTGGGTAATGAGAATTGGGATGAAATTTACAAAGTCAATGATGTCAATGACGCTTTTACCTCATTTGTGACGGTACTGAACAAATATATATACAACAATAGTGCTGTTAAGTCTACGAGTCTGCGTAAAAAGAAACCAATTAAGCCTTGGATCACTCGGGGTTTATTGTATTGCATAAGAAAAAGGGACAAGCTTTATTCCTTGCACAAAAAATATTCTCATAATTCATTACTCAGAGATGAATATATTAATTATAGAAGAACATGCAATCGCATAATAAAAAAGGCAAAAATCAATTATTTCAAAGCTAAATTCAAAGCAGCTCTGGAAGACAGAAAAAAGATATGGCAAGTTATTAATGAAGCTTCTGAAAGGAAAAATTGCAATGGTAGTAAAATCAAAAGTATAAAATGTGGTGCAAATTTGGTTAGTGATGGAGTTAGTGTTGCTAATTTGTTTAATAACTTTTTTACTAAAGTGGGGGAAAATTTAGCAAAGAAACATTTAGATAAGCTTAAAACGACTGAAAATGATTTATCTGACACGATTTCTCTACCAACTCAAGTTGAGAATAATCAAATTAATCTCTATTTAACACCTACAAATCAAAAAGAAGTCATTAATGTAATATCGTCTCTTAAAAACAACAATTCTAGTGGATTAGATCAACTATCTGGTAAATTGCTTAAGTCTGTTAAAAATTGCGTTGTGGCACCGTTAGTACATTTGATTAATCTCAGTTTTACAAAAGGCATTTTTCCTGACTCACTCAAAAACGCGGTTGTTATACCGATATTCAAAAAAGGGGACAAAGCCGAAATTACAAACTACCGCCCGATTTCTATATTGTCTAGTATATCTAAAATCATAGAAAAAATTGTTAAACGGAGACTCTGCGCGTATCTTGAAAACAATAATATTTTACATAAAACTCAGTACGGTTTTCGAACAGGGAAGAGTACTGGTGATGCCTTTGCAAGACTTACAGAATATATAGTTACAAAGACAGACAGTAAAAAAAAGGTAGCAGCTATTTTTATTGACCTTGCAAAGGCATTTGATACCATCTCTCATAAACTCCTGATACGTAAAATGGAACTGTATGGTATTACTGGTAGAACACTAGCGTGGTTCACGAGCTATCTTGGGAATCGTGCACAGGTGGTTAAGGTTAATAATAAACATATCAGCAAAAATGAACAAATACGTTTCGGTGTCCCACAAGGGAGCGTCTTAGGACCTATTTTATTTAATATATACCTTAACGATTTTTGCTCGATTCTTCAATCTGAAGACTGTAGGTCAATCTGTTTTGCTGACGATACCGTACTGTGTTTCTCTGGTAACTCTTGGACGAGTGTAATAAAAAATGCATCTGACGGACTAAGGATTGCTAAAACTTGGTATGACAAAAATCTGCTTACCCTTAATGAAGCTAAGACTAACTTTATGTGCTTTGCTCCTACAAAAGCTGGGTTACCGAAGGTAGATGTAACTCTTAAATTGCACTCGTGTGATCTAAATTCATGTTCTTCTTCATGTGACTGTACCACGATAGGCAGAGTCGAATCAATTAAATATTTGGGAATAGAACTGGATCATCATTTGAAGTGGGATCTTCATATAACTAACATAATTAATAAAATAAAGCAAGTAGGTTATGTATTATTAAACTTAAGAAATATCATTGACCGTAAAACTATTATGTCCGTCTATTATGCGCTAACTCAATCAATTTTGCTATACGGCGTAGTAGTTTGGGGCAGCTGTGGTTTTGAGTTGCTGGATAAATTGGAAAGGGCTCAAAAAATCAATTTAAAAATTATTTTCAGAAAATCTAGACTTTTCCCAACCGAAGAATTATATAAAATTGCTAAAGTTTTAAGACCGCGACAGCTTTATATTTGGCAAACTATTAGTTATTTTTCTAGACACATAGACGAAGTTACCCAAAAGCAATACACACGAACGCTGAGACATGATGATGTGAACAAATATGTCATACCGTTTAGAAACACTGCCTTTGGAAGACATCATCTGTCAACAATTGCACCGAGACTGTATGTAAAGTTACCCGAACACCTGAGAAAACTGATTGATATGTTTTTGGATCCGCAAAATGCTAAACATGCCATGATAAGAAAGTTGAACTATGAGGCCAAGAGATTTCTAATGGAGATGCAATATTCCTCTTTTGACACCATGTACCGAGACTTAGTTAATTCTATTGCATGATGTTATTATGATGAAGGTACTTATTGTTCTAGTTCATGTTTGTTTATTCTTTGTTTTTTTTTTTTTTTTCCGATGCTTAACAATATATTTAGGTTGTTTTTCACATTATATATTTATATATTACTATGTATATTCAACAATATATTATTTAGGTTTTACTTTTGTTCTTTTTTTTTATTTTCACATTATATATTTATATATTTTATGTACATTCAATTTATCAAGTTTTATAACACACATTTAAACGATTTGTACACATTTGGTTATGACCACTCGCTGAACATTAAACCGAAGTCTTAATAAAAAGTAATTAGTCCCGACACAGACCAAGGTCTACTGGGGCTGTTACCGACCACCACCAAAGATGTTTGCAAACGCCTACTACTATAATATCATTTTATAATGGTGTAAATCTGTTAAATGTATCTAAGTGTAAGTGTAAGTGTAAATAAAAATAAAATATTTTTTGTGGCTCAGTTGACGAATAACCCACCAACATGGCGGCGGTGGGGCGGTTTCGTTTGTCGCAAATTAATGGTCATAAAGCATAATCATATCGTAAACGCCGTTCGTGAACTACGCAAGTATGCCTCCGGCTTTGACTGACTCTAGGTATAAACTAGACTATAGCTCAGCCTACGATGTCCATTCCATTGCGGGTTTGGACAGGACTATTGAAAGTGTTTCAAAATGCAAACCCCCTTGCTATCTAGTTAAATTGATGATGCTACAATACTACTGGTCTTTGGGGTAGTAAAGCTATTGACCCCTTAACATTTAGGTAGCTGCTACCAATGCTAGATGCCTACTGGGCTTTTTAGTTAATTTCGTAACTTCAGTCTATTTCTGTTTTCAGTCACAATCAAACCATTGTTTTGGCTCTGTTGAGCCTCTTACGAAGTAACGTTAGAATTATTCTATGCTCTACAAAATACCTTCTGAATATCATTTACTGCTTTTGGTGTTACCTCAAGTTAGCGATTTTACTCGAGCGAAAACAAATCGCGGGTGCGGAATCGGAATTTGTATGTGGAATATCGCACGATTTTTTTCCGCAAGTGCGTGCACCTTTATACAACTCCATACATCACAGATTTTTGCGGATTTAATTCGCGCGGAAAAAATCGCACTGCGTGCTAAGCTTTAAGGTTAGAGAGCAATGCATATAAAACTGTCGCCCGATTCGATATGGAGTGTGAAAAGGGCAGCCGATCTCAAGATGGCGCTGGTCGCTCTGAATTGTATTAGAACACAGTTTCTGAGGAATCCTGCTTTGATTTATTCGGTTCAATGGAGGTTACAGATTATGAAATGTGATTCGCTATTGTTCTCTATATTTTGTCGCTTCAGCATCAATTTTGTAGATTGACTGTACCTACCTCATATATTATGATTACACTAGCCTATTTTTTTCTGCAAATGTTTGTAAAAACACTTATCTTTGTTCTAGACTAGTTTTAAGGGTGTTTTATGTTTTTCAGTGAAAATAAGATATTTGCAGCAGTTAATTCTAAATGTGTTTCAGAGTTTATCACCCAGTTTTGAAATTCTATTATAAGATAGACATTACATAAATATAGGGGTGATATGAATTAATTGTCCGCGAATGTACATTAAGGTGTACGAATCTGTGATTTTAATTTATTACTGGACTGTATTGGACCTATAGTTCACCATTTTGTCTTCATTCGATCCGAAAAAAAAACAATAATAGTCCCTCAAAGAACTAATCGAAACGTTCCTTAAACATAAGGTAATAATCTCTATCTTTATTACTTCTACTGATAAGTTAAGTAGCATCTCTTTCTTATGATTTCTTTTGGTACGAGTATACGTAACAAGACATGGCAAACATTAACACATAAGTAAAAAAAAAGGTAACATTGACTCTGAATAAAAAGGGTCATATACAAATGCCTAACTGTATCTTTATTTAGTCATTTTAATTACGAAGCGAAAACATGATGATGTAGGTGGCGTGAGAATATGACTGTTACGTTCATAATGTAAAGAAAACGAAAACATATTTTTAAGTAGAGAAATATTAATATTCAACAGCATCTTTTAAATTGAAAATTTGTGTTACAGTAACAAGGCGATAAATGTTGCACTTTAGCTAATTTCGACTTCGTATACCTAGTGCGTTATCTTATCTCTGTCGCCCTTGTGACTGACAAAATATAACATTAGCCAGTTGTCTTTTTTCAATGGAGATGTGCGACATTTGCCACCTAGCACTGTACCTAAAAAAATATAAATATCGTTCAATTATACTCGTAACAATTATAGAGATCTATCTATACCTAGTTTAAGGAACGTTTCGATTAGTTCTTTGAGGGACTATTATTGTTTTTTTTTCGGATCGAATGAAGACAAAATGGTGAACTATAGGTCCAATACAGTCCAGTAATAAATTAAAATCACAGATTCGTACACCTTAATGTACATTCGCGGACAATTAATTCATATCACCCCTATATTTATGTAATGTCTATCTTATAATAGAATTTCAAAACTGGGATTTCTTTTATCTTGATAGGTACGGAGATTACAAATATTTTTAAGACAATGATAATTTTTTTCACAGAACATACAGATGTTGATTGTTGTATTCCCAGGTGAATATAAAAAAAAAAAAAAAAATGTTTGAATAAAATCAGGGATGATATAAATTTTTTGTTCACGACTGTACTTAAATTTGGAAGGCCTAATACGTTTTGTATAATCTCTAACTAGCTGTTTTATTTCTAAATTTATTTAAAAATCTCAAAATACTATAAAAAATATTTCTAGTTTGCGTAATATTCTGAAACTTAACAACCGTGTATCGGTAATTTCACAAAATTAAGATAAATCTTAATTCCATGTTTGTGCCGATACGAAATAAATTACGCAACATATGTAAAGGGATAAAATTTCGAGCGATTAGATCTTTCTAACATTTTATAAAAAATATTTATAATATCTTTAATAAGCAACAAGTTATATTTTTATTGGTAACCGGCGTTTCCTCTCAGACTAATAATACTAAATATTTTACAAACGAATAAAGCAAAATTTACAAAAAAGTTTAAAATACAAGAAAATGGGCGCTTTTCCACTAGACTAAACGGCACCAGCAACGGCGACGGCACGGTATCGTAGATGACATAATTTATGAAAATCAATGAAATTATATGACACGCTTTTCCACTTGCCGGCACGTCACCGGCACGGCATTTCATCGATTCCCATAGGTATTGTCACGTGATCGTCGCCGTGCCGGTGCCGTGCCGTCTAGTGGAAAAGCGCCCAATAGGTATCGTACATTCATACAAGATTTATCGATAAATTGTAACTCTAAAATAGCGAACACTCTGAACACTTAACATTAAGATTTACCTACCTATGTCTCTATGACGAGGAATATAAAATAGATCTAGATTCTATCGGTAGTGGAAATTCGGTATGAGACCTAACTAAACTATTATGTACTTTGAACAATAGCTTCTATTTACAATAAGTACATGAGATGCGGTATCACTTCACTCTTATTACTTAGCCGACAAGGTGTCAAGTGCCTTTGCGCCAATACATAATTAACACCTGGATTTTTTCAAGAAATTTTGAAGGCACTAGTACTTGCAGTAGTACTAGTGGTACAAAGCGTGTGAAATCTTTAAAGAAACAAACTTTTGGACGCATTATGGCTGTCGGTTTGAGTAACAACTCATTAGTTCATTGAAAGTCCTGTAGAATTTATACAATAAGAGTCATTTGGATGCATCGACCAGATTATTGTAAGTGTAAGTTTGGAAACCACTATCAGGTGAGGTCTGCAGCACTCGCGGCGGCGGCAGCGGCTCGGCGGGCAGTTGGAGCCACGCGACCCATAAACGACCTTATCTCTTCGAAATACGTCTCATCGGGTGACCGTCGACGACCATCGTCTCCATTCTCAGCTTCATGTTTTTTCAGATGCCGGTCTAGATTCGTCTGCTGACCGAAACAGCGGTCACAGTGACGACACCGAAACGGCCGCTCCTTATTGTGGATATTCCTCACGTGCCGTTGTAAGTTTGACGATATCGAGAAGGAGCGTTCGCAGTATTTACAGCGATATGGTTGCTCGCCTGTGTGCGTCCGGAGATGTCTCGTGAGGTTCGCGCTGCGGGGGAAGGCCTTTCCGCAATACGAGCAGGTGTAGCGGTCTCTGGCTCGCGGGGCTCCAGGGTTGGGAGGTACGGGGGGAGCTCGCGGCGCGCCGGGGGCGAGAAGCGTCGCCGCCGCGGCGGGGAGGAACGGGTAGCGGCCGAAAGACGCTGGCAGAGCGAGCGGTAACCGTCTGCAGAACTGTAGTAACGCTGGATGGGCTGGGTGCGCTGGATGCGTCGGATGTGGAGGTGGCGATGGCGTGATGAGGTTGCAGTTTTCATCTTCTAGCCGCTGGGGGCGCTTGTGTGTAACACGAAGGTCGAGGGGCTCGTCAGTGTGAGGCGAGCGGGGTGAGCCGAGCGGGGAGGCGCGATCGTGCGGCGAGGGCGGCGGGGAGGCGAGGCGGCGCGGCGCCGCGTGCTTTTCGCGCATGGCGGCCGCCGCGCACGCGCTCATCGGGCTCGTGCGCCAACGACCTGAAACAATACAGACACATGTTAAATTTCTGTTGATGACTGTATCCAAAACATTACGTAAGTGATATCATTTTCCACGATAGAGACCATTACCGTTTTGTGTCAGAGAACGCAACACGCACTTGCGTTATTTTTTCGTATGGGGCGTGGCGCCAAAAACCACCAAATGAACCACTTGACTATTGGTTTATGTGATACAGAGACATTCACACGTCCAAATAGGCAGAAAGTCCAACACCTCACCCATAAAATCCATCAGAACCTAACCCACAAACACAGTCATGCATAGTAAGAGGTGACAAGTGGCCAGTTCGCTTCCTACATCAAGCATCCTGAGCTGGTATGCTAAGCGGCTTGCGAAACGCCGGGGGAGTCTGATAGATGTCTACAACGACTCCTACGCACGCCCACTGACTTGCGACATCGAAACTAGAGCAGCTACCTGGATGGGTGACCGCGGGTCACCGTACCGGTATTATAATTAGACTTGAAGCGTAAGGAGATTATCCTTAAATGGCGGAGCTTTGGAAAGTTGAGTAAGCTTAGACAAATTAATATGTGTATGTGAATAGAGAAACATAGGTAAAGCAGTGACTCATAGTTATCTGTTAATTCTATAAAGGTCTGAGGGATAAGAAGTATCTCAAGTAGACAAACATTTCAAAGATTAGTAAGTAGGTAACCTCAGTTATTATAATATAAGATGTTATTGTTGATCTAGAACAGATATTTCTTATTTTATTGCATACGTCAGAATGTGTTGGTGGAAGCTAATAACCACGTAACACGATTGTTTTCCAATTCCAACTCCCGATACGCGACTATCTTTACACTCCTTTAAATTTGCCAACGCTACGTGCCTAGATTGTGAAGTCTACTGATTAAAGTAGCGGTGTCTCTATTTTACAGTAGTAGTGGTATCGATTCGGACGAGTTAACTAAAATAAGATGATGAGAGATCAGAAAGAGACGGTCTTATTTTGACTCTGTCAGTTCAAGATTATGGATAGATAGGATGATGTGAGAGGGTATCAACGAAGTATCATCTATAACCTTTGAATTTTTTAAAACGAATTCTAACTGACACGCTGAAAATAAGTTTGTTTATGCTGCCGTCCGTTTCTTTTCGCTCATTATAAAAAAGGGCAGGTATGGACTTATTTTAGTTTAGTCGTGTACGCGTCCGAATCGTGGCCAGTATTTGCTTCGATTGTGAACTCTATTCGAGCTCTGTTTTAACTACTTTACAGCATATTTAACTGCGCAACTTTATGTCTACAATACATTCTGTTCCTGTACGCATATTGTCAATAATTTACTGCGAACTGCGAATTTCATTGACTTGTCCACTATCCAGGCGTACTAAATTCGTTTTATTGTTAGGCTTGCCTTTCATTTGTGCAGTATTGAGCTGTATTTTCTAATGTCTGAACGCGCCCAAAATTTGCCAGTCTAATAAATCTTGTCGGTAAGGAAATAATAATTGTCATTGGAAAAGGTCAAGTGTCGGGCAAATAAGAGTTATTGTTTGATGTCAATAATAATTTTTAAATCTGTGTGGTAGGCGAAGTGCAGGTAATGCATTGCATCTAATGTAGCTGGCCTTGTCAAACATTTATCTGGTTTCAGAGACAAAAATCATAATTAGAATAGATTTTTTTTCTCAGAGTCAGGGTCATAAAGACTTTCTAACTACTTAGGTCATACTCCGGTCACTAAGTTTATGATGATACCTGTCAAACAGCTCATAAAATGTAATTTTTATTTGCATACACATTGTATAAGCTGTTATTTTTATAGAGTCACATCACATTCCTTTATTTGACAACGGGGGACTACAAACATCAGAAACCCTTCAACTGTCAATAGACAACTTTCGATCAGATTGAGTTCTAACTTTCCCTCTCGACGCCCACTGGGCACCATTACAAAAAAAATGGGCAATAATCTGTTAACAATAATTGAACGGGTTCATTCGTGTGATTGATCGGAGCAGAGCATCACCCACGTTCGTCACGCGTCTGCGCTTGCGCATGCGATATTAATCTGCTGTTTGTTGATATCAGTGACTACTGGAGATTTGGGTTTTTCCATGCTGAGTCCAGCATTCCCAGTCGGGAATGATACAAAACTATAGAATGTTCCAGTCACTTCTCTTCCCGGGCATACTTTAGAAGTCAATAAAAAAGAAGAGAGTTTTAGTGTAATGCAGATTAGGCGATGGGCTGACAAACTATCACTATAGCGATACTCGAATCAGGTCTTCCTTTCTAAAAGGTTCCTACAAACTTATCCGGTTGATGCTCTGCCTACCCCGTATAGAATTCAAACATGGCTAAATTGAACGGTTTTATTCGTGTGATTGATCGGAGCAGAGCATCACCCACGTTCATCACGCGTCTGCGCTCGCGCATGCGATTACAATCGGCCGTATTATGGGCTAATATCAGTGTATTGTGTATTACTGGTGTAAGAACAGTGTACATTGCGTTTTTTTTTGGCCTGCCTAACTAGATCCCCTGGTGGGCAAAGGCCTAACCTGAGTAATTAATAGTATAATAGGCAACGATGGCAACTTACAGTATTCCTGTCTTAAACCGAGCATCAAGAGTTTAAGCTATAAATGAAACTTTACTACGTCGCGTCGTTAATAATAAGCGATCTTGAATGATGATCGAAAGTAATTTAAAGTAAAATCAATTAAAATCAAGAGGATTGAAATTACCTAATTGAAATCTTGTTTCAGAAAATACCAATTTTTTTACAAGACGAAATATGTCGGGTCAATTTACCACAGAAAAAATAATGTAAATTAATCTGCCATAATGTAGATTCACAATAATGTGACTCGTCTAATAATAAAGTAAAGAAAAGAATCACATACGCAATGGATATTAAATTCTCTGCAGTCGTACAGACCATTGTCATTTAGATCTGCAGATACTTTGTATTTGTGAGCCGTATTACGTTTTCATTAGAACTCATTACGAATGATGGATCGGTTTGTAAGTGATGTCTTTTTTGGACATGTCACGTTTTGCATTTTTATTATATTGATGTGCGTAGGTATTTTTAAGGCAACAACAGATTAAAATAGGAAAAGAAAGCTTTAACCCAGCAGTGGGATGATATTTGGCTCAATAAGAGAGTAAAATACAGCATGTTAGGGACAACTTCCCGAAAACTGATTGGGGTAGCTCATTTAACGGAACTAAATAACTTCCACAAACAAACAAAAAAATCTTTGCCTTGAGCAACCCATTTCAGCTCGCGGCAAGCTGCCCCTATCCGACTATCCCGAAACTTTTGTGAATTTTGAATACAAAATTGTTGTCTAAGATTGTAATTTATAGGATCTTGTCTGTTCGTACATTCCATAGGCAATATCTTACTCAGAGGTGTCTTAGCAGATTGGATTTACTTCTAATTCGTACAAAGCTCAGCTATTCGCCTACAAGCGTTACCAGACAAGTACCAGGGTACCAGACGCCACAAATCATAAGTACGCGCCTGGTTCGAGTTGTGGCTCACGACACGAGCTACCCGAATAAGGACGTCGCCGCTAGTTCCCGCGATTTATGTGTCTCTGGTCGCTGTGCGTTTCAGGGTGTGAGTCCACTGAAGCGGCGGGGAGCATTTGGAAAGGTTGCGAGTGGAAAAAAAAAACTCTTTTGGGATGTGGTCTAGTCCAGCCAGTCTATGTTTGTGCAATGACTTTCATAAATCTGCAATTGCCTACACAATAATCAATGTAAAAAAGATAGGTGTGGAATCGCAGTTGTAAAATATGATCACCTACAATTTGCGTATAGAGTAAGGTACACTTATTTTGAACAGGTATTTGAGTTAAAGGAGAAAACTAACTAAACTGCAGCGGCGACGAAATAAATTATGAAAATAATTGAGGAATATTTCAGCTAGGATTGTCATGCTATTTGCTATTAATAAGTAGAGAACTGACAAGATTTTTATCTGTATCTTTACTGTACTTAGGTCCACACTTAGGTGGAACAGCGTCTTAAGAGTCGGTGCCCAGTTGCCCCGGTGTCGAATGCGAGGCGTGACTCGACGAATTTGTAAGTGAGCTTCTATTGTTGCTATTATGGCACTACATATTTACTTTTAATGGCTCAGAATCTGGAGAATTCGGTAATTTGTGAATTAGGAGGACTTAGACTAAAGTTTGACTAACAAATTCTACAAATTTTTAGATAAATTACGGCGAAACGATCACATGCCTACATCGAATTCCCGCGTCAAAGAGCTTGATGTGTACCCGATATTATGATAATGTATACTGGGTGAGCTGCTCTACCATGCTCTCTGACTCAAGTTTTACTGGCTTAGACTAAACCCAGCACAACTTATAAAAAATAAAATGGCAAAGTTACTTAGCCATAACTAATTGAAAAATCCCCGAGCCCTAACCTTTAAACCGAAAGGAGATTCACAGTATGGTAAGTGATAAACCTATCAAAGGCGCCGCTAAACCGATATAAGGAAGCCAGGTCGTGCTTGCTCTTAGGTCATGTTAGGCGTGCGCCATATTTGTATCAAGCTACTCGAAGTGAGCTTTACATGCTGTCTCTACTTGCATGCGTAAGTAAAATATTTTGCTCAGTTGGTTAGAGCGTCGGCACGGTACGCCGAAGTTCGTGGGTTCAAATCCCACTCAAATTAGCTTCTTTGTTTTCATGTTTTAAAAATTTCCAAAATATAGAAGTAAAATACCTACCTATAAAGTATGCATAATAGGTCATGCACAATCGTTGAAGCGCATTCTCTGCTCTGACAGATAATTTGAGTTTCTCCTATGTGGTTGCTAATTAAATCTTCTCTTTTATGATATAGGCAGGCAGTAAGTTGAGTCAAGAATCAGATCAGCCCGGACTTTTCACAAAGCTTTTTTAAACCATTACTTTTGTACTCGTATTCAATAGAATCAGTCATCCAATAAAATAGCTAAATATTTTAAAACACCAACCAATGAACAGCGAATGTGTTGTGCTCATCACAAACACTCACGATTTTCTAATTAATGACGTATGGAAGCGTGACGAGGGCGGGGCATGTGTGTTTCTATAAACACAGGAACAAATAAGATACATATTTCTATATATCTACGTGAATAGATGAAGTAATTTGTGGTATACCGTGTAGTGTCGCTGCTGACCAACATTTTTTACATATTTAAGGGGCTGTAACTGTTTCCGGGTTTCGTACGTGATTTGAATATGAGTATGCATTTTACTATAATGTAAGGATGAGAAAGCTCGCTGCAACGTCGACTTTATATCGACGCCGCTGATCTGAAGGTAATGGAATTGTGTTCAAATAAGAATGACATCTCAACCAATAGAACTTGTGTTCATTCTCGAAATGGATTAATTAAAACTTCATTCATTAGTTATATTGAGAGAGATGCTATCGTGAACACTGAAGTCATGTCGATACATTACTCAGTGACGATACGGCTAAGATACGAAAATATAACTTGCGTCTTACCTACGTTAAAATAGGCACGATTCACTAATTAAAGGTAATTAACGAGGTTTGGCAACGTGACGCGAGTGGGCGTGGCCTCAGTATGGTAATGCAAACAGCTCGACCAATCGGAGGCGTCATGGCGCGCCGACGCTGTGATCTATTAGCATTTAAACCGCTTATTCGTTGGAAGTTGAAAGGAGAAGCCACTTGTTGCGCATAGCGATGGGTCGGTCAAATGTGTAAATATTTCACGCTTCTGAATGTTGTGAACAGCTGTTCCATAAGTGCTTGTAACTGTGATATGATAACAGCTTGCAGTTATTTTATTATTTGTTTAATTTTATGGTGTAGGTAGTAGAGACGATTTAAAGAATTTCTGCAATTATTTTAAATCCATTTTTGCATTTATCTATTGCTGTGGACCCTTTGATCAGTTCTGAATTATGATTATGATGAAAGAAGACATTTGTTATTGCTTTCATCTTATATTTCATCATTGCCTCACATTTATTGACGTAGAGGCTGCTACGGAAGTAAGGTTATAATTTATCGAGCGTTTAATTTCCATACGCGTATCAGACACGCGTAACACTTTGAATACCTATTACATACCTGTTACGCCCCACTCCTGCGCATTCCTATAGAATCTTTAACTCGTCCCACTACTCAGTTATGTAAAACCGTTTCAAATAAATTACTGCTACTCGCTTTGGTATAGTTATAACATTAGTATGTAAGGTTCGTATTTATCTGTTCACGATAAAGATAAACTATGCCATCGATAAATTGCTTTATTTATCAACCAATAATGATGCAGATATTATTTCTGGCCGAGGTGTGAACAAGATACGGATGTGGTGGTTTATTTTATGGATACTAAAATAGGTAGTGCAAAGAGGATCTGAATAAGGATGTGTGTTATTTCGCACTATAAGTATTAATAACAAAAATAGTAAAGACATTTTTTTTTACAGTATTGGGATACAACTCGTAAAACGTAACGATATATTTTTTTTTCTAAAAGATTTTTAACACTCTACCTACAATGTAGCGCAATTCTCCGCCAACATTAATTAATTAATTTTATCTCCAAAAATTTTTATACGAAACAATCCATGTACCTACTTCTTAAGTACGATTATTGTATGCTTGTTTCACTTCGCATGGTCGCTAGACCGAAACGAGTGGGAGTATCGCACGTGAATTCATTCATTGAAGAAGACCGATTGTACTTACAAATGCAGTGTGAATTATGTTTCATTAATTAGGTACCTAATTAGTTAGGTTAAATACCTAACAAAATTGTGTGTGAAGTCAACCAATCCGTACTGGGCCCGCGTGGTCGACTAAGGCCCGATCGTTCTATACAGGGTAGGCTCATGTCATGTCCCTCGGTGGGGACATTGAATGACATGATGATGAATTAGGTATTTATTTCCTTCAAAACTATGCTTTGTAGCATTACCTCGTTGCATCTAATATTTTATCAAATGTCAGTAAAATAAAGTTTGCAAAAATATTGCATGTCAAAATTATTGCATACGATAATGTGCGGTATCAGTAAGTAGTTCACTGTAGTTCTTTTTCGACCCGGCGACATTCCTCATCTCTTATTTTTAAACAGTCAGGCTAGGTTAGGTATGTAGTGTGTGTACAATTCTAAATGCCATATATCCCACCAATGTAGACACTCGGCCAATAGAGATGCGTTACGCTTCATGCACTCTGCACACTATGAAATGATTGCTGCACCAGAGGGCGTGGACTGTGATGTATGGAAGGAAACGTGACTGCAAATGTGGGGGTCAAACATGTGTTTTGTTGCTGCTGGAATGAAAATATTTCTTCGAAAACTACATGTGAAATAGCTTTAACCAATTAGGCACAAGAAAAGACTGCTAAACCGATAATGGTGATGAAAATTAAAAGAATTAAAACCTGCTAAAGAAAAGAAGGTTATTTTCTACTGTTAGATATCTACCTTCCAATCCAACGTGTCTGTGAGGCATAACTTTTACATATTGATATTGTTATCGCTTTGTCTAATAATTTAAAACACAGACTTGAACATACAATGCATGTTAGCATAGGTAAACTAATATCCTTGGTAGTATCTACCACACCTAGAAACTTTCACCACAATAAACATCCAATTAAATCAAACAAGGAATGCCTAATAATACTATAACCCTAGCGAAATCAAAACATAAACTTTAACTACTAATATAATTGTACTAATTTCTATCACTATTGAAACAGAATTGCACATTAAGAAATTAATTTATTTTATAGTAAAACTAAATTCCTTTACGACGTTTGTGAGCATAACGTTAGTATAGTTTTAGAGGCATTTCTAAAGCTGAATGGTAGCAATCGCGTATGCTACATACCAACTTTGAGCAAGCATTGCATACGCAACTGTGACAGACAAGATTAAAGGCATCTAAAACATGGCAGCCTGACAAAGGCGGATTTGGTATTGGCACGATGAAGTATGTCATTTTTGCCACTTGTTAATTATGTAAAACGTGTAAAAAACATTTCATGGCGATGTAAAATATTGCACTGCCGCTGCAACGACATATCACATCGTGTGAGTAGTACATTTTATGCACTCTCACTACCGTAGGTCAGCCGGAAGAGATTTCATTTTAGAAATAAGCTGTACCTGTTGTGCTTCAGTATTTTATGTTTGTGTCCTCTGTATGTTTATGTGTGCAATAAACTGTTAAATAATAGTCCAGTGGGTTTCCGATTCTTACCACAAAGAAAATGGAACACCGACCTGTTGGGGAATCGAATCCAGAATCTACAATCCATATGTCAGTACCGATCATACTTTACAAGTCATCAAATGAGAGAGCAAATACCACACGTGTCTGTCGTAATTGCAATGCTAGTCGCGTGGAAACCTACGCCCATTCTATCGATATTCTCATACGATCATGTTCGCAGCAGATTCACACGCCAACGACGGTTTTTTTAGACGGTACATATCGACAACCACGATCTTTGATTTATTTCACATCACTATTTTAGGAAACGCGGCGCGACAGTCGCCATATTGCGCTTTATGAAATTACTTCGAAATGTATGAGATATGTATGAGTCTTGTATGGGATCATTGAGAACTAATGGCTTCTGTTCAGATGGGCCGATTGTGTGTTTATGGGCTCGTGCGGTTTGGAAATCGCATTTTATATCCAGTCCATAATAACAGATAACGGCTTGGCTGGGCTATCTGAAATGGCACAAGTAGGTAGATGACGTTAAAATTACACCTTGGCGATTGTATGACACCAAATAAACCCAATAGTTTGAATTCAATATCAGTGTTGGCCAAAAGTAATCCGAACAAATACTGTTTACATATTTTATTTTTACTTTTTTTTTACACACGAAAAAGTTATCATTACTCTATTGCATTACAATAATTGCGATTATTTAATTACCCTTTTTTGCTGTAATGCGAAAAAGTTATGATTACTTTTTCGAATCACAGTAAACAAGAATCTATCGCATAAATTTTGGTGGTAAAATTTATCGCGAATAGACCCGGATAAAAAGTAAAATGAGTGTAAATAATCGCGAGTGCTTAAAAAGTTATAATGTAATTAGTAATCGGATGATGATACTTTTTGCCCAACACTGCTCAATATGAACTGACTTCGAATCACAGTAAACAAGAATCTATCGCATAAATTTTGGTGGTAAAATTTATCGCGAATAGACCCGGATAAAAAGTAAAATGAGTGTAAATAATCGCGAGTGCTTAAAAAGTTTTAATGTAATTAGTAATCGGATGATGATACTTTTTGCCCAACACTGCTCAATATGAACTGACTAACAGATAATTTTCTAACATACAACGTGTAACATATAGGGTATATGCATCGAGAAATGTGTGAATCTACCCATAAAACTGAACAGGAACATAGGTCGAAAAACCTTCCCTACAAAATGCATCAGCTGATAGCGCATTTAGTATGGAAAGTCAATATTTTTTTATCAATATTTATATAAGAATCTGTCCTAAGCATAGATAAAATCGATCAGCTTAGCCCACCAGCGCATGGCTTTCCGCTCAAGCGCACTTTACGCACTTGCGATAATGTCGTCAATGCGCAAACGCAAGACGCATGAGAACCAGACCGTGCGCAGGCGACGCGCCGTGGGAACACAAGGAAACCGCCGCTTTTTTCGACTATAATATGACAAAGATTTAAATGAACGCGGCAAAAAAAGGAACTAATGCCGCCACCATAGCGCCAACGTCAATTTTGACAGTTCTCCTTGTATATCAGCGCCACCGTTCACGTTCATTATCACCCTAGTCATACTGTACCTGACTATTTCGAACTAGATCTTTAGAATTCAATGGCTTCATGGCACCGATCTTTTTGACCGTATATGGACGTCGAATGTTGATTATGTGTCGAAGTATTAGGTAGAGCTAATTGATACAAGTATTTACACGTGTAACGGCTGTGGTAATAACGTGTAATGAGTTACCAATTTTCTCTAAAAAATGTGAGCTACATTGGCGAGATGGAAACGTGATGAGATTGCAGATAGTTCAAATAAGGCTATTAATGGGTAAAATTTAGAGTAATAATAATTATGGCGGTATTTCAGTCATAATAAAACCTTAACTCAATTTGTTTCAATTAATTACTGGTAGATTTTCTTAATAATTTACTGATAATCTGTAAAAGTTATATCTCAAATATATTTTAGTAAATATACTGCAAACATAAGATTGTAGATCATAAAAAATTACAACAGGGTAAAATAATATGGGTATATGACATGTACCTATATGTTACAAAAATATAGCCACTTATGACCATAAACTTAGCTTTTATACTAGAAGTTAATAGTAAGTGGCACTTTCATAGTAGGTAATTTAATTAAAGTACGGTAAACAAAATAAAATACACAGTTAAATCAAATACCAACCCGTATCTAATTAGCGTGATTGTGTTACGACCTCTCCAATAAAACTGATTTTATGTTCATGCAAACTCAATATATTAGGCCAACACATGAATGGGGGGCATAAGCACCTGCAGATTTTATTGTGGTGTGTAAAGGGAAATCTTCTATAGGTAGTATGACAAATCTTGTGTTGTAGGTAGTTGATAAGAATTTTCTGTCTTCTTATCGTAATAAGTATAGCCAATAAGAATATAATATAGAAAACACATTTAAAACTGTTGTCAGCTCAGGTATAGGTAGTTGGTAGAACGTGAAAGCAGGTTACTCATGTATTATATTCCCATTTTAATGGTGTACACTCTTCAAAAAGGCATGTAAATATTCTGATTTAATAAAGTCCTAGAAACATGACTTGCGCGTTGCATATAAGCTACGCTCTATATATGTATAATACCTACATAATCCTAAGCTGCCACTTATTTGAAAAATAAAAATAATGTCGTTAAAGATAATTTTTATTGGTTATTTACCTTTATTTTACTTGTTCAAATATAGTAGCGTTTGATTAAATAGATTAGTAAGGTGCAAATAATTTTATTATAAAATATCCTGCTGAAGTCATAAGTATCATAATGATTGTTGCACGTGTTCTTGATATCAAACCCATAAACTGCGAAAACGCGTACCGAATTAAGCAATCTGTTCTAATTTGCTTACGAAAATCAACAGAGTATAAAATAAGTTCACTAAAATACTAAAATACAATCTTAATCTTGACTAGAATCTAAAATTTGATTAGTAATTTAAACAGAATTTATGGTCAAACGCAAAGGTTTATGATAGGAAAAATAACATCGATCAAACTTTTTCAATAAAATTGAAATACCTCGATAAATAATATTTTGTATGAGATAACATCGCCGTCGCCATCTGAATCTGTCATTATAATGTAAGTATAACCCTGCAAAATTGTAAGGGCCGCTTACAGCTAGGAACTGTCTTATAATTTATAGTATTCCATTAAGTTGCGGTAAGCGGCGCGGGCGCATTCATTTGCATTGGGTATTCGGATTTGCGGTGACATGGCCAGTATTAAAATGATGTATCGCGGTTTGATTGCACGGGATGGGATTATAGAACTGGTATTAAGGGGATAAAGCGACTATGAGTTATTTAAGTAGTTTTATTACCGTTGTTTATGAGATTCGTCTATAAAAGACATCAATACGTTGTAAAAAATTTAATCGCCTTCAGGTTCTGTGAATTTTTTTAAACACGCAACAGTTTTCACTTTAGAAGTTTTTTATTAAAATGCTCTCGTAGAGGTCGCTGGATAAAACATAATTTAACACATCTTCAGAAAAAAATAGTTGTAAACCAAACCAATGTTACAAAAAATCATGTTAATTTTTTTTATGATCAGTTTTCTACTACATAGCAATTCATTTAAAGAATTAGTTTGGCATATCAAAAGCCTGCGCAAGAGTGCTTCATTCTTCTCTGTTGGTTTTGTTCACAGGTTTTGTTCGTCGCAAACTACTCGGCGACCGCAGAATAGCTCACATCTATTCGGATACTACAACAATAAACAAAAGTTCGCCATTAGCTATCACTTTATCTCTAAAATGCTTTTCAGTCATAATCTACTCGCCTTAAGATATTCCGTACCTACTAGCGAACTGTAAACAGATATCAAACAAGTTACAAGACAGTCTTCAATTCGTCACAGTTGTATTTGGTCCCACAAATTGTTCTTGGTAAAAAAATAATACTACTACTCTATTAGTTATAGTACGTATTTCAATTGCCTCCGATTTATCTCGATATACATATTTCTGCCCCTTTTAAAACTATGCAATAATTAATGAAAACGTGCCTCGAAGTCTGGTACAATATTTTTTTGAAAGCGATCGCGTTGATGTCTTTTGTATGAAAAACTTGTAAACGCTTGTTTTGATTGATTATTTAATGTCCTTGTGAGCTTTGTGAGGATTTCTTTAAAAGACTTTTATATAATACGTACATAAAATCACGTCTTTTGTCTTACGGGTTAGGCAGAGCGTAAAACATCTTCAATCTTTTAGGTTAAACATACCACTAATAAAGATGTTCATTATGTTGCTGCATTGTTGTGTACTTTGATGTGATTAACAATATCAATTACGTTTACAAGTACCTAACAATACACGTTTCGCTGACACTGTGACGAATGTGGACAGACTCTAACTCGCCAACGCGACACAACACGTAGGTGGTCACGCCTTTATCACGGACAATACTCTAGAGCCCCAAAGAATTTTATTGGACAGGAGCTTTATAAATAATGGACAAGACGATGGGCTTACAGATTATTTGCTATTTCGAATTTTGAACACTTAGCAGCAATAGTCAGATGATCAGTCTATTAAAGAAATATACTTTGTTAAATATTTTTAAAATTGTTTCAGTAATTATCGAAAAGTTGAACTTTGCCTAGTTCAGTATAACCGTTCAACTGTATCGTTCAACAAGTTTTTATTTTTCTATAATTACAAGTTATTTTCGACATTGGTTTATGTCAGCTAAAATATCACGCAGGTGGGCATGCCTTTATCACGGACAATACTCTAGAGCCTCAACGAATTGGATTGGGCCCTTTATAAATAATGGACAAGACCGAGGGGCTTGCTGTACACGAGCAATGCAGATTATTTGCTATTTAGGACTCTAAAATCGTGTTATTCCAACCCCGCCGCACTTGACTGTGCCAACGACTTGAACAGACGAATCTTGGAAACTGACAAGTTAGGGAAACTTACTTAGTTCAAGTTTTATTCTATAAACGCAAGAGTTTGATAATAATATGAGCAATTAAGAGCAGTTTCTTTATATTGCTTTTTTAATTGTTATCTAAACAAATGTTAAACAGCACTTTACTTGAACACACATTAAAATAATATCACCATATTTTACCTACGTCTAACATTTGTCCTACGTCTTTTAAACGTTATAAAAAGTTAAATAAGTGTCAAACTCAAGTCAAACATGATATTTAAATGTCTGTTACTAAATTGTATTAATTTTTTCAAGGAATGTCATGCAAATTCAGTAGCAGCCTTTAAATGTCTTAACTAATATATCTGGCTGGAAAGACAAGAAGAATTGCACTTGTCTTTAAAGCTGGTTTTTAAATAAATCATTCCTAATTTAATTTGAGGAACATTACATGTTCGTATGTTTTTATATCAGCCATTAGGTGTTAAGTAATCTAAAAAAAACTATATTGACTTTTAAGCTCTAAATTATCGCCTAAACGAAGAATTTAAATTAACCAGTTCATATTGTATGAAGATGTGATTATGAAATTGACATGTGACGAAAAACATATTGTAATTATGAGGTGTTTAAAAAATGAGGACGTATTTGCATGTTGAGATTAAATTAGAGTCGTTGATAAACTGACGTTGTGCGCAAGAGTATGTAAATTATATGTTTGTTTGTTCTAGTTTTGCAGAGTTGCCAGCAGTAGGTATAAGTTTTGTGTTATATTAAAAGCACGTAATGTGTTTTAAACGATTGCTTTTTGAATGTATGTACTTAATGTAAGTAAATTGAGAGGTTGTCATAGCCATATGTAGTCGGAATCATGCGTATTTTGAGCAAAATTAAACTCTCGTAGAAATTGCATGCAATCATCTGTCAGTCGAATATAACCTTGAGGAAATAAGCAGGACTTATCCGGATTTATCATATAAAGAACAGCTGGTCAAATGTACTCCCACAATAATTACACACATAGGTAAAATTATGTAAGTAAAATTAGAATTACCCACACAGGCAAAGAGCCGTGAAGTCACAAACTTGACGAGTGAAAGCCAAAACCACCTGTCAAATTGTCGCACCATTTTTTTAAATTCTTGTCTTGGAGCATTGATGAAGATTAGAATCCAGATTAGAAACAAACACGGCATATTGATATTGAATTAGAATGATTGTGCAACTTGATCTTCTGACATGTCTAAAGGAAAATAAAAATATGAGCATTAAAAACTTTAAAAATCCTCAATTTTTACAGTCTTTTAGATAGATTGTGACATTAGCAATAAGTAATATATGAAATTCAATGAAGCATTGTTTCACGCTTTGAGATAAGGTACTGCGACTTAAATTGCTGTGAGCAAATAGTTAATATTTCTTTTTTATGACGTCCATATTTTTCACACAAAGTCAAAGCTACATTTGTTTTGATATTGTAAATTCTACTCATACCTGAACTTTTCAAGCCTGTGCAATAAAATTTTGACCAAACATACAGCGCTACATGTTCTTACTGAATTTATTATGATCTAGTATCTCCTTTTAAATCTGCAATCGACAACGGATGTACTTGTATGCAACTGATTTTTATATCTTTTCCTTCCTTATAAAGGGTGTGAGAGAATAATATTAAGGCTTAATCAGTTTACACTTTATTCGATTACGTTGTGCTATAAGAACTGTAAAGACATGTTTGATGGCTTTGAGAAACAGGCAATAGGCTTTTCGACATTTTCCTATCACATGTTTTAGATAAGTGTTCAATATTTGATTTTAGAAATTGTGTCAAAAAAAAAAAAAATTATAGTCATTCTGTTCTTTGACCAAATATTTTGTTCATCATAGATCTATGAACTCTTTTTCAAGAAGTGCATAAAGTTTTATCTTTTACTAGAACTAGGTGCTGTCCCCTACGTGACTGCACTATCAATAGCAATATGATCACACACCCTGTACAACATTTTCCAAGCATCTTAGCCTTGCATGTGTTCTACTTATAGCCTATCATATGTTAATGAAGCTGTTAGCATTGTTTAGATCCGCTGGTCTGACCTGCTTTGTGATATATATGTGCTTGTGTGTACGTGTGGATGTATGTACCTACTGGCGATCCATGGTCAGGCTGTAAGTAAACAATAATCAAAGAAATTATTTGGATGAGTTACATAAATTTTAGAAATTACGTTTCTATAATACATGTCACAGACGAAAAGTTTCTTATTTAACTAAAATGTTTAAACATTTCTTTTAATATTTAAATGTTATTTTTAATTGAACAAAATGTTTTTGTTGTACCAATTTGGAATACGTGTATACTGTATAGGTACTTATATTGAAAAGATGACAGCTGATGGCGCTAAAAAAACAATAGATAAAAGGCACTTCTATATGACTATCAATCATAGTTCCTATGATTGTCTTTATGATAGTTAGTATTGAGTAGATGAGCACTCTTACTTTTCAATAATATTTTCCATACAATTTGCAACCGCAGAAGGCTTTAATTTTATGGCCATCATAAAAAACTAGAGCACACACGCCCTCGACACGCAACATCCTACACTCGACGTATTATAAACGAGTAATAACTTCACCGCATCACCTCGACGTATATCATCGAGCGATTCTATCGATAACTCGGGCAAGGCCGGGCGCCTCCCTAGCACCTGCAAGTTCATCCGATAATAACGTACAGTTGGATGGTAAAGTTACTTTAAAAACGTTATTGAAGGAAGAACTTGATTTCTAAAATACCTTCTGAATGTTGTTTAGGTAACTACGAGACAGAAACTTAAATGAAGATGATGCTTCGTTACGCACCAATTTCATAATTAAGAATAGAGACGGAACCGATCAAATAAATTTTAGGATAGTATATTAGTATAATAGATATTTATGTGAAAAATTAGTTTATGTCAAATAAACAATAAAAAAAAACAAATTGAAAATCAAATATATTAGACCTAAATTTTTAACCAGAATTATAATTCTGACAAAGACTGTACTAATCTATGTTAATCATGATTGTTTTTGCGATATGTACCTATATTTCATGACACATACGTTTTTAAAGTGGCGTGTGCATAATAGTCATCAAATCATTAAAATAGTGCAGTATCATCATATTGAGGAGGATCAAACAGGTGTTCGTAATATTCCTGTTCAGAGGTATTGATGGAGTAGGTATATAATTTAACTGTTTTTGCGGTTACAACGAGCCATCTAAATCTATTACGCAAGAAAAATAACTTGACCAAATACTGAACTCTGCAATATACAATTTAATATTTAAAAGTCACGACCCAACTGAACCGTATGGGCTGTCAACGAAACTGAAAAACTTTCACAAAAATATTCTAATGAACGAATTAAAAAAAAAATTGGCTTCCCGATACAGATTTGTCTGATCGATGTTGGCATTAAATGCTTTATTCTATTCACCTTTTTGTAAAGGTAAAGTAGAGTAAGTGTGTGAAACCAAATGAAAAAAAGTGTTTTCATTTCGAATGAAATTTATAGCCTTGTTTGATGGCACGGGTTTAAGTGATGCTCATTCAATTCGCTGGTATTTTAACGACCGAATAAATCATAACACTATTTATTACTATAGTAATAAACATTGATGTTACTTTGATGAATTGCCTATTGTTAATTATTAGTCTTCGTAATTCAGCGCAGAGATGTTTAAAAGAAACTACATTAAAAATGTAAGAAAATGTATTATTTTTATTATGCACCAAGTTACTTACATAAAAATAAAAAATAAATACGCATTTGCCATTTTCATCGCTAAAACAAAGAAATAAATAAATGAAATTCATAATTGTCAAAATGTGTTTAAAATATACATATTTAAACAAAAATTGACCCGTAAAATGGTCAATTTAAATATCCTACAGTAAAATTCTGTAGTATCCTGCGTAGTATCCATGAATGGGCGCTTTTCCACTAGACGTCACGTCAACGGCAACGGCGACGGCACGGCGACGATCACGTGACAATATCTATGGGAATCGATGACATGCCGTGACGGTGCCGTGCCGGCAAGTGGAAAAGCGTGTCATATAATTTCATTGATTTTCATACATTATCTCACCTACGATATCGTCGACGGTACCGTGCCGTCGCCGTTGCCGTTGACGTGCCGTCTAGTGGAAAAGCGCCCAATCCTTGACATATTTTATGGTTTCCTATTTGTAATACGCTCCATTACAATAAGTTTATGATAGCTACTGTGGGTTATTCAATAGGTTATTACTTATTACAAACATTATTTAGATTAATTTATACCAGTAATTGGTAATAAAATAAACTATTCAAGACCTAACGGTTGAAACATTAAATCAATTCAGAATTTACCATCTGTGTGCCACATAAGTACATACAGATATAAATTATATCGTAAATTAAGAAAATAATTTAAAAAGACACAGTAACTAAGCTAAAAGCATGAACTAGTACTGAAATACTGAGAAAATAACGAAAATACACTTGTCATACCTATAAAAAAAAATCATTTTAAATTACCTACCTGACAATACAAGGTGTTTTAAATGAAATCGTGACTGGCCATCTATTCTTTTCTTATTTACTGTCCATCTTGATGTATTTAAGTAGGTTATATTATTGTTGAATGGCAAGGAAGTACAGTGTGCAAAACATTATTTAAAACTTCTCAAACATTTCCTGACCTCCAATCTAACCACTTACGAACCGAACTCCACACCCTCCATCTATCAGGTATGAAGAACTTGACCTGAACGATTATACCGTACGGCCATTACAGAACAGTGGGTACTAGGCAGAGATAGGGCCTAATGACAGTCCACAGCCTGCGCCACACCAGTACCCTACATTATAGCTTGCAGGCCCTTGTGCACCGTAGTCTGATCTTGTATACCAAAAATGTGATTTTAAAACAAAAACTACACATAAAAGTTCACTTTTGTTTTTCAGTAATTTTATGTTTTGTAAGTGTGGTGTTACATTACATTAATCAAAATTACGTACCTATTTAAAAGATTTATTATTAAGTGTTGGAAATAGGAATCTTTCTTGTTTGATACAGATAAATAAGTTGAAAAAAACTTAGTTCTTTTTAATTTATGACTGGGATCGAAGTTTTGAAATTATAGTTTTTATATTGCGAAATAGTATTTTTAAGCATCACCCCTGAATCATTCAGCTAAACCTTAAGAGTACCCTATTTTCTGCAGAATGTGCACAAGGCCCTGTATGCCATTAGACACCCTAGTTCATTCAATTTCAAACCTTATCACCGGCTATTAAAGTGGTGCAGAAGTGTGGTTAATTGAAGTGTTTGATTGTATACCGTTATCGTTCAGTGGAAGGCCGCCGCTTGCGTATGCGCATAATGCGTCCGATTCGTAGCTAGGTGAGCTAATTGTTGACGATTCGCTTCTTTGGTACCTATTTACTGGTCATGTTCTACATTGGAGAGCTTTCTGTTGTGTTTTGAACAGATGAGCTTGTTAGAGTAGACTAGAAAAGTATAAAATATTTAAGTAAGAAGATATTTTGATAACGATCGCGTTGATGTCTTTTGTATGGAAAACTTGATTCAAAACGATAATTTTGCAATATAATGCATTTTTGCATGGAAATACTTGTTTTCTAAATAAGCACTATACGCAAATATTATCTTGGAAAATATTATAAAATACCCTGACATTTGAATAGTACAATGAATTGAATTTGCTAAAAATATTCTGCGATCGATCAACTTCCAACTGCACCTAGACTTTACTCGTTTCGTATGTGACATTTCATTCGACAAATACAATTTCTCATCCATACACAATATATTGCTTCAATTGCATATCAGGTTTTGGATCTCATTGTATAGGAGCAGACCAATATTTCCAATATCAAATTAACAATGACAATGTGTTACAATGGCTACCCACATCCACAGCCTTGGCATTAGCTAAATGTCTGGCAGATGCGAGATGATATAGGTACCAATAATCTTAGAAACAGGAATCAGAGAGACTAGAAATGACATGTACAATAATGATGACATAATTAACACCAATAATATTTCGAGGGAGATCAAAAAATATTAATTAGGTAAACTACTTAAAATTTATATTTTATTACACAAGTTATTGGATAAAACTAATTATTTTTATTTTATTTTATTTTTAAAGATAACGTACAGCTATTTAAAAAAAAAATCTTAAAATCTAATAGATAGTAATATTTTGATATAAAACGAATTTCCGTAGCCCTAGTAACAAAAACGGTACTCTATGACTAATAATTGATCGAAAATTAAAATAATACCGAATGTCTAGGAGTGTGATAATGTCACAATGGTTTATACAGTTGCATAGATAGGTTAGTAGGGTCCAAGCACACTATCAGTCAATCTTAAAAAAATCGTGTTACAGCCGCAAACCATGAGTATCCTTAAGTCATGTTTATCATCCATCTTTTTCCCACTTCAGTGGCACCAATTGTCAAGTGTTAATGTTTCTCGCGACATTCGATACAGATGAGTTATGTACTGGGACCGGTTATGTAATAGTACATTACGATACAAGTGCGGTGCGTTGATAGTTACAGCCGAGGCGATATTGCTAGCCCGAGCCGTAGGCGAGGGCTACAAGAAAGCAGAGGCTGTAATTATCAAACCGCACGCATGTCGTACGACGTTTTATAACATATTTGCGAGGAAATAGCTAAAAAATTAAAACAATACAGCGAAAAGAAAAAAAGCGAGGAATAATTTTTACTCTTTCACAAATTAGCAATGCGCGCGCATCCACAGGGGTACGTTCAGTCGACCCAGTTCGATATTTATACCGATCGAATCTTATATTAGTGGGACGCACTGAACGTGCACCTTAGCTGTTGTCAGATAAAACTTCACTTCCGGTGCGCCTCTGAACGGGCCGGATAAAAAATAAACCTAGTGGAAATTTCGTCTGCCAGGTGTCTCTGAACGGGCAATATAATTTTTAACCAGGTTAAATTTCGATCGATCGAGCGACTCTGAACGTACCCCAGATTACCTAGTATATATCGCGCAGCGCTTTTTTTTTAAGGCAAAGCACAAAAAACCAGCCAGTATTACTAATAAACTAAATTAATATTTTTTTTATTTTGTTACAGATAAATGGTTGTAATTTATTGTAAAAATTAATTAAATCAAAGAATTCAATGTTTATTTTATTATACTTTATCTCCCAAAGTTAATTTTATTAATAAAATGTTAACCACTTTTCTGCCATAAAAACTCTTTGCTAAGATTTATAAAAGTACCGTTCGATAAACCGTGCGTTTTACCTAATTAAAAAAAAAACTCGTGTGTTTTACAGCACTCGTGCATTTTACATTACGATTACGCTCAAGTACGTAATAAGATACAATACAATATTGAAATTGGTGTAGTAAGAGACCCTTTACGAGCAAATGTGTTATAAAACACATTGTTATGTTATATCGATAATAGGTTACAAAACTGTATGAACGTTGCATGTCAGTATCATCTTTCAAAGATATTCGATCACCGAATATAAAAATGTATTGGTAAACTTTTACACCGTGTTGATAATATCAACAAAAGTTAGGGTAGAATTTCAAGTTCCAGTAACCGATTTTTGTTTGATAACTATATAATTTAGAAATCTTTTTGTCACTAAATTTTGCATTAAGTACTGCAGTACTTGCTTATACGCTTATAAGAGTTGTGTGTCAGAGGCCGTTTAAAAACTCTGACACCAGGATTCATCGGATTGATCGACATTACCAAACTAACGAAAGAAAATAAATACGAAAACGAAAATAGTGTCCAAGTAATTTCAATAAGTAAACTTGATACCAATAAGAAGCTAATTCATGCCATCCTCCTCATCCATCAGTACATAATAAACGGGTAATGTTTAATTTAATCATGATATTCAATTCCACATTGCCTCTATAACTCCCAACGCAAACAGTTGATGCTCTCAACAATTTCTCTATTGAATAGCCAATCAATTCTTATGCTCGACAACTGAGACGACGTTGGCCGAAGACCGTTCCAAATTGGTCTCTCAAAAGGGCAATTTCCTACATATGCAATAATGCAATTACGTTACACGGATCAATGCAAATTCTGGACCAGTGACTCTATATATGGGCTTCATTAAGGTAAGACAAAAAACTGATACGACTCTTAAACGGCGATGCGTTTTTAATTAGTAAGCGACGAAAATGTGGATGAGGATTGCAGTCGCGGCCTGTTTTATGTGGATGACATAATGAAAGTTAAAGCACGTTCATAAGGAAATATAAAATACATCGATATTTAAAAGAAGTTGCTTTTCTAGTAAAGAAATATTGTCAATGGGGACGTAAAAGAGCTGTGATAGACGATGAATATCAGAAGCCTTATGGATATTAGGAACCCCCAGTAGGTACTTACTTGTGCTTCATAATTCTAAAAAAAGCTACATGACCCCGAGTCTCAATAAAAATTATATTCAAAACACGAATTTTCACCAGCCAACACTCAGAAACATAGCCTGAAAACCTATAAAGACAGGCTATTAAAAATAATAAGGGGCTATTGAGCGGAACATTACCGCAAACGACGCGTCGTAAAGTGCCGCGTTGCGCCGATAGATGGCGCACAATGGCGCGGGGGCGGCTCCCGGACGCTTCTGAAGTGCAAGCGCACCATAGACTAGTCATGTAAGAGACTAAGGAGCAAAAATTCATGGGGCGTGTTCTGCTCATGAAAGTGAACAATTTAGTAACTTTATTACGAAATTGAAAAGAAAAGATGCGTCGTAAAGTGCCGCGTTGCGCCGATAGATGGCGCACAATGGCGCGGGGGCGGCTCGCGGATGCTTCTGAAATGCAAGCGCACCATAGACGAGGTACTTATGCAAGAGACTAAAGTCTTCCATCGAGTAGGTTTGAGTCAACTTACGACCCGATGAACCCTAGTCTCGAGAGTTTTAAAACTTAAAAGCGTAGCTAGTTAATAGGCCTCTGAGATTTTCTTATCCGTTAGCAGATTTTTGGAGCTCCACTCAAAGTATACAGCAGCGTCTACTTTTGTAGAGTCATTGTTTATACCTAACACTATTGATTTGCTACTAACTGCGGAGAAGCTCAAATAAATTCATGTTTCTGCAAGACAACATGAATTTTATCTAACTCTGTAGGAGTTACTGGATACATTAGAGAGCTGAGTGCGCCTGAGTTACGGCGCTTCCTACCTTTTAATATTTATGAGATTTTAACTTGATAAGGTGTGTCAAACGGTTCGTAGTCTCTTGGGTATCATAGGCTGTAAACTTGGAGTATCGGAATTTTCATACTTGGAAGATAAACGCGGATATAAAAAATAAATTTTAGTGTACCGGTACATAAGTCTACCTACTTACAGGTATATTTCCTTATTTTTATGATCTCAAGAAAATTCAATGAAATAACAAAAAAATCTTCCCACTTCTTTTATCAAAGATCTACGCAGATTAAAGAACATGGTGCGGCGTCTCTTTAGTCTCGATTCGGGTACATTCGAATTAATTTCAAACTCCGAAAAAATCGATACACTTACTCGTATAATTGATGACATGTTTTACTTCGAGAAGCGCTGCGCAGGCGCTGAGCGCTATAATGTGTTTAATTAATACAGGGTGTTAATTTAGTAAAAAAGGTGTCTCTACATCGATAAAGGAATATAAGTAAAAACATTTTAAAAAATCCTACCTACAAAAAACTAATCTTCAATGATAAAGACAGCTTCAACCAGATGATTTGTTTGGAGAACTGAAATTATTTTTAGTAGGATTTAATTAAAAATTAATTAAAAATTAAAAATTATAAATTTGATTAAAAATTGATTAAAAATTAATTAAAAATTATAAATTATAAATTAATTAAAAATTATTTTTAGTAAAATATAATTAGTTTTTATGTGCTTCTTATTCTTAAATGTTACTGAAACATCATCTAAGCTACCAGTATGTCCAGCAATCATATTAACACCCTGTATGATGTGTTTAATTAATATAAGGCGAGAACTGGGCAGCTTCCTGTTCGGCTAAATTATAAAAACTAGTAGTCAACAAGCTCGTTACGAAATAATCGGTATGCTCAAATAAGTGCGGCGTATTACGCATTGCCTCACATTATGTGCCCTGACAGCGCATCATATATTATCTCTTATGCATATGTGATATAAGGGTCTCACGTCTTTGCTTGGGCTTTCTTACGATTAAATCTGCTTGTTCTCAGTGTCAAAGATTGCTGTCAAATATTAATCGTAATATTACCAGAGGTAAACACGGGTTGACTGAATCATCGTGAAAGTGGCTGATACCGTATAAAGATCATGTAGACCACTTGTGTGCATCGGATGTTGCTGGTCTGCCTTCATGGTGAAGGTTTGTCTAGTGCTACAGCCGTTCAAACACGTGGTGATGATCCAGTGACTGAATTATCTTAGAATAGGCTGAAAAATGGCTTTAAGATACTTTGTACACTCACTATAAATAAATGTATTAAATCAATCCTCAATTTAATCCGTAGGTTTTTATATTTATAATACGTCACATTACAACAGACTCACAGTATATTTTTAGCGGATGTGTACGTCAAAGCATCGTAAAATTACTCTACTTTTTGAACCGGAAAAATATATTTTGATAGGCGCAAAAAATCATTAATGATTGTGATCAAAACATCCGTCATTTATGAATTGAATTGACGGAATAGACCCATCAACATTAAGCACGACAACGTTGATTACTACACAGTTTTCTTCTCTTCGCTTTTAATAAGTGTCTGTTTCCGGCATATAAGTAAATATGTATATAGGATCATATAAATATTATCCACCAGATTGCAAGTGAAACCGCGCAACAAGAAGCTAGTTCAATCAAAATAAAAAGTGACTTCATAAAAAACAGCACATAACAGCAACCAGTGATGTCCCGTCCAAATGTCGATGAACCAGATTACGTCGCGGCCGGAGCGCTCCCTAATTGAAATTATTTTTAATTGGCCCCCGCCGCCAAAACAGGCCAGTGACTGCCAAAAGCTTTCTCGAGGCAAAGGAAGCGGTCCTGGAAAGCCTTCATGCCATTATGCCTTACACGGCGAGGCCTCGCGAGTCGCACCTGCTTTACATACTGATCTTGCCCATCCGGAGAACGTGCACTAATTCCGAGAGATGGGACTATATCGATGAAGAATTTATGACTTTTGTTTTTTTATCGATAAAAATTGTATAGAAATATAATTCAGTTTCATAAAGCAAATTATTGAGCTGTTGTCAAAAAGATGTTTATCCCAAGTTGTTTTCATACTTTAGTACCATACATATTCAAATTGCATGTAAAATCAAAATAATAAAGTTAAATTGACGAGTTTAGTATGGATGAGCACGTCTTCACCCCATCGACCTTTCAAGCTTAATAAACGTAAATACGATAATTAAATAACGTCAAAGTAACCTACTCACACTATTTCAATAATTAGCTAGCAATAGTAAACCAAGTGACACGACGTATGCGAACTTCAAAATATTTATATGTATTCTATTGAATAGGTATTTTTATTAAATATTTAAAATTATGTTTTACGAAATTGTACTAACAACAAAATAGAAGCGGCGAGAGACACTTTAGAGTATTTATACCTTAAGTTTTTCAACCATCGAGTATCGATAAAAACATAATTGAAATCCCTATTATAAAAACCAGTGCACAGACGATGTGCCGAAGATGTCAGTAGCCATTAACGGTGAAACTGCTCTTTATTTAGCCATACCGTATCTCAGAATTTACTATGGATCTCAAAACACCTTGATACATACCATAGTAACGCCAGTTTCATTCCTTGCCGTGTATTGAAGTAGCTAATATGAAGTTTTTTGTGGACTTATAATGGTAAGGACCTAATTAGTGAGATGACTCTGATGGTATGATGTGATGGTTATGTATGAGGTCGCGACTAAACGTCGAATGACATTGAATTAGTTGCATAAATGTATATCAGTCGTCTTGGTTGATCTATAATTGCGCGATGTTACGTAGGAAATTGAGGAAGACCTATTCAGTATGTCCGCCAATTATTATGTCGTAGTCCTAACAGGATGTAAAAAAATACTTATATGTAATGTTCTTCTAAGAAAGAAGATATTTGTGCTTTATTTTAGTATCTAGATCAGTTTGACTTCTATAACCGAATCAGGCAAGAGGTACATGATAACACAGAAATAAAGAATATAATCATTCCAATTTGTAAAAAGAAGAGTACATATTTATTTGATGCTGATTGTATCATTATTCTATCTAAAATGAGTCTGTCATAAAAGGCGCCTGCTCATCTCCATCAAGTAATAAAACAATTAAAGCTCATTCAGATTCCACTTTTATTACTGTCGTTTCCAACATCTCTTCTATCGCTTAATTGAGTTTTTTGATTGAGGATTGGATCATTAGTATGTAAATTCACATTTATTGCCCATACTTGAGGTTTGTAGCCGTAATATTGAGTTTGATACTTGCACTTGGTAGCAGACCACACGCGAGAAAATAATTACCTTACGACCACCTTTAAATGAGCTCTATGGTCGCATCATCTTCGAAATTTTTAGTGCCATTATAAAGAGAGATGGAAAGGCGTGGTAGGTCAAGTTATGTTAGTGTTCTTATTTCAGAGGGTGGGCCTATACTCCAATTTGCTACATTCTGGTTAATTATTGCTACTTTCCCTTCATGTATGATGAATATGAGACCTCCTGCGTGCTTTACTTGGACGTTATTTTGTAAATTTTGATTACCAACGTCAAGCTTTTTGAGTTCATGTAAAATGTTACTGAACGATCTGTAATACAAAATCTGTATTCTTGCTTTGCAAGGGACAGAGGCGTCATTTAATATTTAAGTGTACTTAGGCCCGTATCTTTTATAATCAGCTCTCAAGAGTGACAGCTAGATTGAATTCGTATCAGAAATGTCATTTCAGTACAAAACGGGCTGTCAAATCCATACTTAATATTGCTCTCAATCTTGAGATCGCTTTATAAATACGAGCCATAAAATCTCATTTATAAGATTTTTAAAAGTCCAAAATCCTTTGGTTTTGGCTCTACCTGGTATTTTTTAAATATCCACATAGCATATTCAATTGAAGTATCTAGGTGTGAACGAATTTGAAAGACCAAATCATCCTTCAACCCTACCCCGTGTCGAATCACCCGTGGCTCGATAGCATCAATAAAATACACATTCGATTTGAGCGATGGTTGCGAAACGATTTGTCGACATAATTCGATGTAACTCGATTTCACGGAGTATAGTTAATTACGGACGCCAGGATCGATGCACTGTGTCTCGCCGGGACTGGTTCTTGCGGTGAAACTGACCAGGGGTACGCAACCATTTGGAACAGTAAATATTACACCAAAGAAATGTTAAGGCCCTGTTTATACCATGCCTGATCCCGTAACTTACGGGGTCGGATACCTAATCTAGGAGATTGGACGAGGGTACTTGTTTTTACACAGAGCGACTGCCATTTGACCTAGTTGCTCTATGGAAGATTATAAAAAGACTCAAATATAGCTGACACCTTTTATGTATTGGAAGTCCATTTTTTTTTCTCATATTTCCAGTTTCGTGGTCTAAACAAGCCCTTAAAATTTCTTTGGTGAATGAAAAATCTCGCTGTAATAACAATTTTTGGACATGCCGGATATTTACATGGTTAACGAATATATACCCAATATTTCAAATAAATTTTCAAACACCATGTTTGATTCATCTGTGAAGTTTAGCAGGAACTGTCATATTTATGTAGTTGTTTTTTTTTGTTTCCTATAATTGTTATTGTATTTGACTAGGTATAATTATGTGTCAGTCAGCTTACCTGTTTATCATTTTGTTTAACTTGTAGACGTAGGTAAAGACGTTGAAAGTAGAGTTTTGCAATGTTTGAAATATTACCTGAAAAACATAAAAATATTGTTAGTGGAAATTTGAAGTAAAAAATTTTTTTGACATTTACTATCAAGACATATTTAAATTATGTTAAAGATATTTGATGTTATTAAAAAAACTACGTCGTTGATTTTGTGTCAAAATATGATGTTACCTTGTGTCTAGAGTCAAGAGCAAACCCATTTCCAGTAAAAAAAAAAAACAGTTTCGCTTAATTATGTTGTTCTTTATAAATAATACATCGCGACAAAAGGTTGTCGGCCGCTGAGATTTCTCCAGCGCACCTCGCGGTATTCGTCGGACACTCGCTCTTGTTAGGTGACATCTGCGTCTGCGCAGGTTTCACTCTATACGTACTTATAGATATTATATCAAAGATATTTTATAATATTTTTAATGGACTTCGGTTTGGATTTCCCTTGCGAGATGAAGATTCCTTAACACAGGGGCCAATACATTTGTGCTCAATTGTCTTTGTGGAATGAAGGCGTCCTTCAACTTAAAACACACATCTAGGTATTATTATGTTTTATGAATTGACTGTGTATAAATTAAAACGTTCGAATCGACTACAAAAGGATTTTTACTCGTGGACGCTCATTATGTTTGCAACCCCAAAAAAAAAAAAAATATTGAGCTCAAGAATCTGCAAGAAGACTGTATATAATGTAACGGCTGCTTTATTACGGTGCAGTTATGAAAAGTATGGCAGTGGTATGGCAGACATGCTGGACATCGCTTATGACGAGAAAAGCATGGGAAAGTAAAATGTTCAGCAAAATGGTAACAAGTGATTTTAACAAGCAACATATTTGAAAATATCGGTCTTATTTTTGTAGGTTTTATGCTCCGGAAAATGATGGTTACTCGATACATAAAATGCATGAAAAATTGGATCAAAATTTTTCTTATTTTGAGTAAAAAAAAATTGTATAAAAAGTTTTGAGAAGCCACTGTTTATAAGTGGGGACTTCTGAAAAAAAAAAACTGTGAAACAAAAACAAGGTGTGATTTATCTACAAATTTACGTATATATAAAATGTATCTACTTTATTTAGTAAAGTCTTGGTTATGATTACTTACTTTCCTAATTTAAATTCGGAACGCCAATTAGTTTCGAGTAATCTACATATCTGTAATGAAGCCAGTGGTTCTGAAACGCGGTAGGTCCAACCAATTTCCTATCTGAGATCGGGATTTATGTTAGAGGAAGTGTTCCAACCAGTCTTATAAGATATAAACTGCAGTCTTAGTAACAACATAATTGGTCAGAGGACGGGCGAGCAAAGTGGGAGTTCTATTTTTGAAAAGCTCGTGTGAGTTTTTGCAATACGCGTAATTTGCTAGACGTCACTCGGACGTAAATTGCAATTGCAAGTGTCCCTACTTGTACTTTCATAAGCGGAGAAATTTCTGCTTGTCAAGTCGATAAAGCCAGAGTACAATGCTGTTAACGAAGGAAAAATATTATATTAGCACAGGAAAACGAATTAAGCCACTACATTAAAAAAAACTGGGACAACCATTTTTGTTTCATAATCAATAATCAAGAAGGATTCAACTTGTTTGATAAATTAAATTCATACATACATACATACATATAATCACGCCTTTATCCCTAATGGGGTAGGCAGAGCGTAAACGAACTAAACAAAGGTCGTCCCGCCACGTCTGACAAGTTTTGAGGGTTATACCAGATTGATCTGTATATTGCTATAGTGACAGGTTGTCAGCCCATCGCCTAAATTACAATACTGAAACCCTCGAATCCCTTAGCTGGTTTTTACAGCATGCCCGGGAGGAAATGCAGCTGGCACATTCTATGTTTTTCTATCACTCCCAGTCCAGCATGGAAACTTCAAAATTAAATTCGGATGTCAAATATTGAAACAATAATATTTGACATGATATAGGGGTGAAAAATACTCAAGAAAATGTTTAGTCATATAGGTTTTATGAGTGATTTAAAAATCGTTCTTCGCATATCTATTTATATGGGCTGCTAATGTCTTGAGGATTACCTCGTTTACCATATAATTTTACGGTGGGAATGGGACCTGTTAAATTGTCATTAGGTGTTATGTGCCCACACATTATTGGATTATGGATCAATAACCATAAAGTAGGATCAATGTTTTTATATGAGGTGACTGATATAACAAGCCTGATGCGTTTTTGCTTTATATTGATAAAAAACCAGGTGTCAAGCTCTTTTTTTAATTTGGTAAAGGTCCAACAAAGGGCGATTATTTACTTTAACTCGACTTGTGGTGGTTTCGAAAACTTGCCCTATTTGCAACAACACTAATATATTTTTTTATAATATCAACATCATTTTCGAATTCATTTCAAAATTATGGTTTTCCTTTTAATACGAAACGAATTAAAATGACATTAAAAAGTGCAGTTAATTCTGATTCTGAGTTAATATATGCAAAAATATACCTTCAAAATAATGTTTGTTTGCACAGCAGGGACATCGTTTAAGTAATTTAAACTATATTAACTTGGAACAATTACAGAAAAAACCTGATAGTTCGTTAACTATCTCAACATTATTCTTATACCAAGAAGTTGTAACAGCACAAGTAGTTTAGTTCATTAAAACGTCATTACACGGTACATGTTGCCTCGTAAAAATCATAAAAAATGACAGTCCTTGAATAAAGGTAACGCAAAAACTGAAAGCAGAGTTGGATGAGTAATCAGTCGCAGGCGCAGTTTTATCGAGCGACTTTTATTGTGCCTTTTTGCGTAATAAGAGCTCCTTTTGTTTTAGTTTAAGCCACGTGGCTGGACGGAGGCTTATTGTACGTTATCAATTATATCCGTGACCAGTGTGACCACCCATTGTCTTTGATTCAGATGTCTCGTTAAGGGGAAGCCCTTATACTTGCGCACCCAAAAAACGGGTCCCGTGAAATTTATGTGTACCATTAAGTTCTTTGTCGCGGACGTGAATATTCACAGAACGGTATTTTAACGAAACTTTAATTTGAGCTAAAACGTCCTCATTGTTGCCGAAAAGGTTGCAGATTCGAAAGAAACTCGCAAATGAGATACTTGAACATTGATTGCCTCATTACCTCGTCCGTTTTTAGCTCTAATTTAATTGGCTGTATAAATTTTATTGCACTTTCTTTTGCTCTTTTATTATGTGACATTATCAGATTGATTGAGAACGAAGTAAAAAAAGGGATGGAGTTATTTATGTCGTATGCTTTTGCTAAAGTTTTTGAACTCCTATCCTTTATCTTATATAAGAAACTAGTCACATGTCATTAGCTTAGCATAAACAAACACTTGCTACTTTACCCTAACATGTACTTATACTGTAAAGCTGTTATGCTCTCACCTATGACCTAAGTCCTAGCCTGAATTTCCTAAGTTTTCTTACCAGCTACTACCAAGACCGATCGCAAATACATGTTACTGTTAATTAAATCGCGGAGAAAATCCGTACGTCACTGCATGTCGCGAGCCGTACTATACGGTAGGTAGGGCTGGACTCGACTGGTCCAATCAATATAGTTAGACACGCATCCGGAGACAACCGTGCAGACAGCCGGACAAGCGGACGCGATTGAAAACTAATATTTTATGCAACCTATAAGTAAAATGCGGCGGACGATTCTGTACACTATGTGTGACTTGCTACGACATTATGGGATCTACGCAGAAAACGCCATACGACATGATGATGATGACTTGCAAAGATGGTGATTAAATTATTAAACAAACTGATAATTTTACATAAATTCAGTAGTTTTATACAAAATTTCCCGGAGAGATCACAAATATTTTGGCGATAGCAAAGACGTTCTTTTGGTATTAAGTTTATTGTCGAATGGTCAAATTTTTAAATAGCCTAAAAATTATGCTATCGAAGTGTATTTATAAAAATAAATTTCCGATTTACACATCTTTGAATTTATAAAAGTTATTAGTCTGGGAACCCGAACTGAATCTGACGAAAAAATTACCAAGTACTTTGGAATTAATTAGAAAATAACATGCTTCAATAATTTTATTCAGAATATCCCGATGCCCGATACACATTTACGCAAGACGCCTCTCGCCTCAGCCTAATGAGAGCTTGTACGTTGGACGCTTATGTTGCCCATGAGATACAGCGTGCGTACGCAGGCGCAAGTTACGGGTATTTTTATTACCAACACCACTAGCAGAAACGTGTGCCCGGCTGATCCCGGGGTTACGTTTTTGTCGTGAGCTTACCCTTAAGTTGTAATTCTGTGATTTCATAAACAAGTTGAGGATTAGTTTAGGAAAATTGTGGTGTGAAGTTGGCGTTTATGGAATTCACGCAAGGTTTATTACTATCATCAGATTTGGTCATATTTTTATTTTTGTTTAGTTACTTGATTATGTTTTGTATATTTATTGATGTTCATTATCAATATGAGATTAAATAAAAAACTACTAGCACATTTTGCATGTAAGTGAAATACATATTCAACAAATACAAATAAATAATCAGTATCGTGTAATAAAAATGTATACAGAGTAATCAATTATAAGGATTACACTCATTGATTTAAGCACAATCGATCGATCATATCTTGAGCTTTGTTGAGTTAACTTATCTTTTAATTTAAGTGAAAATATTAATACCCTTTGAATGCATATCGCGAAACATAATTACGGCAAAGTATTCGATATTTCAAGCGGTGTCGATCATAACTGTCTTCGATCTTTGAAAAATGACATGAGTTTATAAAGAAGCACGTTTAGCTCTTTTAAATTTGAAATACGTAGTACACCAGATTTAGATACCTTTTTGTTGACGTTCTATACCACTTTGAGGTATTATTATTATTGTGATAATTAGTATGTTGTAGGTATGTGAAGGAGCAAGCTTCCCATGTAGTGACACGTTAGGTATTCATTACAGAAATTACTTTAAGAAAATGAATCTTAGAATATTTGTCCATCAGCAATCTATCCTTGCTATTGCCATTGTTTATTTATCTATGCCATTGCCAATATTCAGGCGCAGTAAGTTTTTTGCAGACTGTACCTAAATGATAATTAAAACTTGTGAACAAGAGCTCGTATTAAATAAATCATTTTAGACCTGCCTGCAATACACATATTGGGAAACACACGTCACCTCTCTGCATGTTAGCTCAATATGCTCGCTACGTAAATAATTATTATTTATTGGTTCGTTCGCGAATTTTATTGCGTTGCATTTTAGCTGAGAAAATATAGAATAGATATAAAAACGTAAGTGTTAGTTTTACGGTCGATTTCGATTCTAAAGATTACATAATGTATTGATCTTGTACGTACAATCACAACATAAGGATCCATCTCTACGTTTACATTTCATACAGTTTAAATTTTTACATATAGGCTGTTTATTAGTTTTCTTATTAAAAAGCAGTAGCTAATTAATTCATAAATAACATTAATAATGTAGTTATATGTTCAATCTGATCTTGTTTAACGATTCATTAAGGATCTTACAAGAATGTAATTAAGTTTTAATTAAACTCATCACCTCGCTTTCAATCAGCACTTTAACATTCCTATCTTTATGGTGGAGTTAAGAACTAGAGGTGAAAAGGCGAACTATAACAGATAACTAGATGTAGGAAGATCATACATACATTTAATCACGCCATTATCCCTAATGGGGTAAGCAGAGCGTAAACGACCTAAACAAAGCTCGTTCCGCCACGTCTGACAAGTTTTGAGGGTTCTTCGAAATAGATCTGTACATCAAGATCATAGTTATGCTATATCTGCCCTAAACTAAAATATCTACCTAAGCTATAATATCTACCCTTCTAAAATCAACGGCAAACTTGTTGCAACAAAAAAAAAATGGCTTCAATCTAATATTCTTCAATCTTTTATCAAACAAACTTTTTAAAAAGTTGAATCAAAGGATCGTGTTAGTCACAGAGATCATACACGTTAAAAGTCGTATTAATTTTACATACATACATACATACTATCACGCCTGTATCCCTAAAGGTTAGGCAGAGCGTCAACGACGTTGTTTAAGATAGATCTCTGTATATTGCTGTAGTGACAGGTTGTCAGCCCATCGCCTTAATTACAATATACTGAACTGACACCCTCGAATCCCTTAGCTGGTTTTACAGCACCGGGAGGAGATGCAGCTGGCATATTCTATGTTTTTCTCTCGTTCCCAATCCAGCATGGAAGACTGATGTTAATTTTAGCTCTAGCAATAAAATTTAGAACTTTGTAAATCAAATAATTTCTCACGATACATCTTCCTGCCACCTTATATTGACGTCATATATTAAACTAAACTAAAGACTTTTAGGCTTAATTAAAAAAGACTCTACTATTAATAAGGTCAATAATAATCAACAGGACATGTTTATAAGTTTATCAAACAACTATAAAATTGAGTAGCCGATTGGTAGAGTGGTTCGTCAGAATAGGATTGAGAAGATAAGTTGTAATTTATTTCATTTCCGTGCGTCAGATCTATTGAACTTGATTGCTATTCTACTAAATCTCTCGTTGATATTTCTTATTCTATCAACGCAATCAACAGTTTTTGACATGGTGTTTTAAGTCTTTTATTTCATTAACAATTTTGCGAAGTGACATCTGTGTGGTTAGGTTAGGTTAAGCAAAACTTATCAAAATATTTTTTTATCTTATTTATAATTCTTCAAACTAAGCAAATCATTCTTTTTTTTTTCACAGGAGACATAAATATAGACGTTATGAATTCGACAACGTCCGAAACATGTTGTCATGTTAGATTTTTTTCATACAACTTTTGATGGAATCAGTAGAATCGATGCCAAGCTTTTATAGCCTTCGGGTGCTTAGAAGATCTTGATAAACTCGATTGTAAATACTCGTAAAACACTGTAAAGGTGTACTTTAGTTTCTTTGCCCGATAGTTATTATCATCTTCACTAATGATTATTAACGAATTAGCTACCCTTAGTGAATTTAGGATTATAAGTTTTTAATTTTTAAAACAATGTGTCGGTAAGTAATATAGATTGTAGGTAGGTATGGAAAATTGCAAATGACTGCAATAATTGCTTAGGAAACCATTCTTTTTTATTTTTTCGTGAACGTTGTTCAGTTTCGTTAGCTAAGCAAATGGTTTCAGTTAGTGCCGTTCTTTACACCCTATACAATTGAAATTATCCTTTAATTCTTAAAGTTAATTGTTCGTACAGATGTTAATAAGTAGGTAAGTACCTTTACTTCTCTTCCTCGTTTTCATTTTTCTAAAGTTAGTTATTCCGAAACAAGAACAAGACAGTTCCATAGCAGTTAAAGTGTTAACCCGGAGGCAATTACCGGGGTCATTCTTTGAGAGGTCGAAATTTTCGGTCACACGCTTAATACTCTAATGATATAAAACGCACAGCTTAAAACTCTTTTTTATATGTTTGTTTGTTTAATTGACTACCTGGAATTCCTAATTTCAACATAATATTACAAAATACGTTAAACAAAACTTTAGTTAGAAACCTGAAATCGGGGTCAAAACTAGCGTTCTTCGCGTGTCACACTCTGCTCTTCCAAAATTGAAAAGCTTATAGCAATTTATTTACCTGGACTATGTCGTACTTTTTACCCATAAAAATGATCCTGGAAAACCACAGATTTATTTAAAATAATAAACTACACACATATTTAAACACCAACATTCACAAAACAAGCACTTTGTGTCGGTCACACGTTTTCGAGACTTTTGAGCGCGCGGTTTGAAACGACTCTTACGCCTCAACGAAGCTAACTATGACCAGGAAAACACTCCCGCCATTTGCCAGTCCTGACATGGCATCTGAGGAAAGAGGACTGGTGACTCATCGCAGTTCCCGAAAAAAAATAGAAGGTGCTTAATTTTCGAGACCAACATTTTTCTACCTACGCAGATCACTCAAGTGGACATGTGTAATGTATGATAGAGTAACACTTTGAATCTGTTATTACTATTATAAACTCGTAAATATAACCGAGATTTTAGATTAATTTAAAAAAAAGGAATTTATTCCATAGTTTAGAGAGAAATTGCGAAAATACCCTAAATTCGGTCACTTGGGTGGCGTGATTTGGGTGGCATTTTGTCCACCAAAGCGACATTTCACACCACTCAAGTGACTTATCTTATTACTTAAACAAAATTCATATGATTACCGCGTTATTATTGTAAAGTAATTAATGTAAAACATTATTTATGAAGCGTATAGTGATAATCTTGTCTAATAGCTCGTTTATTATGACTTTTCGTTTTAAGGAGAACATTTTTGTCTTGGCAGACAGCTGACTGATAATCCTTCGCCCCGGAACTTCTTCCTTGGCGGAAATCTCCTTCGGACATACTCAGGCTCCCTGGAGAGGCAATCCACGCGGCCTGCAACTACAGGCCGGTCCCTGGGTTCTTCTTTAGCTACCCTCTGCGGTCAAGCCCACCGGGTGAGACCCCATGGCAAGTCGTGCAATTAACTGGTCGATGTTCTCCCACTCGAGATCTCGGTGAAGCACATCGTTTCTCATATATATTGGAGTCTTTATTGCCGATCGGACAGTTAAGTTTTCCTGGGCTCTGATCTTCTTTTTCAACAAGTTGCACGCGAGAGCGTACCAAGCGGGCGCCGCGTACGTCAGCCTTGCGCGCAAGTACGTTTTGTAGATGTTGAGCTTGGTTTTCGTGGGCAGTTTTCTATCTTGCCGCAGGTTGGCTCGGGCTGCCTTGACTTGTCCCACCGCGTTCGTGTTTTTTCATGGTGAGGTTCCTGTCTATGGTTATACCGAGATGTTTGACAGGGCTTTTGAACTCCTGTCCATGGAGGCGAAGTGGGGATGGTAAGTGGCATCTTCCTATGATTAGAGCCTGTGTCTTGGCAACGTTTGCTTTCACGCGCCAATGGCTCATACAGCCTGGGAGCGCGTCGACCGTCGGCTGCATTTTCTTGGCTGCATGCTGTGGTTTGTAGGATGCTGAGATGAAGGCCGCATCGTCAGCGAATAGAGCCAATTAAACGTCACCCACTCTGAGTATGTCGTCCGTGTAGATGGAATAACACGCCGGGGAGAGACAGCCAGCTCCCTTGAGGGACTCCCGCTTCGATGGGGTGTTCAGTGGATCTGGCACCTTCGACGGCCACGTGGAAGTTTCTGTCTCTGAGGAATGACTCGATGGTCTTGACGATCCTTCTGGGTGTTGAGGTTTTCGACAGTTTGTAGACGAGCCCGTCGTGCCACACCCTGTCGAATGCCTTTTCCATGTCAATTATATAGAGTATTCCATCTTGTTCATCCTCGTAGCCATGTCATGGTCACTCTAGCAGGTTAGAGAGTTGTGGAATGCTCTAAGCGAAACCCGAACTGTTCTGGTCTTGGGTATGTGAGGCAGGATAAACTTCTCAAACACTTTGGAGAGCGTTGGGAGCAATAAGATGGGCTGATAACTCTCCGGGTTGGCCAAGTTCTTGTCTGGCATCGGAAGCACAATGATTTTTGCGCTTTTCCATGGTGTGTGGAAATGACCAGTTCTGAGGATTCCGTTGAAGACTTGGGTGATTGCTTAAACGGTCTTCTTGGGTAGATTTCCCTCAACTCATGTTCGATTCAGTTGGTGGTTGAGATGGTTCTTTAATGGAGGGAATCTGGTGAAGAACTTTCTGGTGCGCTTCTTTTCCTCTAGCAGGTCTCGCAAGTGCTGTGGGAGTAGTGGTTGCATTTTGTTCTTGGCTTGAACATCCTTGAGCTTTCTCCAATCACCACAAAATGGTGTGGTGATTTTAGTGGTAGCTTGGTCGATTTCTCCAGGGGTCGATACGGGATGGTCCAGTTGGAAGGTTTCCATTTAACGGTAATAATTGCAGAAATTGCGACTATGCCTTGAAGGGTTTTTCCGTTTCCTTATTATAATGTAAGAGATTTCAGGATAAGATTTGCAGTTCGCATTTAAGTTTTTGAAGTAAACAAACTGTTATAACTGTTATAATATCATTAAAAGTAATCAAAAAGGATATTAAACTCATGCTGACGGTGGTAATCTTTCACTTTTTCCTCATAATAATAACAAGGTCACTCGAGTGGCACAATATGTCACGTTTGGTGGCATCGAAAATTTCGAAAATTAATTCTGTTGTAACCTGTGGTTAGATATGAGTAATTTTTTGTATTTAAACTTTTATTGATCTCTTTATTATTCTCCAATATAAAAAAATGGCAAAAACGCACAAAAAAAATTCGCCACTAAAGTGACCCGAAGAATCATTTCTGAAGAACGACCCACCGGATGTTTTACTCAGATTCTTGTTTCTCAGATCTATAAAAAAAACATAAATTGACAAATAAGATCATAAATGCCTTCATTTAGATTGATTACTTAATTGATTTTGTATTTATAACTACTTTATTTTGCAAATTTTTGTTTTAGAATGTTGAAATTTAATAAATTGCGTATTCAAAATATTTTTGACCTATAATTTTGATCATAAAACTTTGAACCTAAACACATACCACTTTTGCTTCTCGCTGTAAGTTAACTTAACACCCTTTTAACAAAAGACAAACGCGCCGACTTCAATTTACTTCATATAAAGCCTGCCTCAATTACCGAGTCGATTTATAAACGTAATTAATATATTCAATTATTTTCTTACTTAATACATCGCGGACAGGGTTGAAAAATATGGTGAGAGGTTTCGCAGTATCGTATGAAGATCTCTCGTTAAGTGATTGTGTGGAAAGATGGACGCAGTCGGGGGGCGCCGCTTGAGATTTTTGTAAATTCATGTAGTTTACGAAGTGTTTTGTTACTTTTTTAATATAACCTACAGAACTTCTGGATAAAAATAGGTAATTAACACACGGTTTTTTTGTAGGTAGTTCAATTTCAATTCTTAGATATCATATTTTAATTATGTTAATGGGGCTTATCCTGTCATCGGTGGAAACTGTCTCTCGAAAATCAACATAATAATGTTAGGGAATGTTAATGTTAATGTTAATGGGAGGCGAGTACGAAAGGTCGGCGCAGTTACGATAACGCGGCGAACGCAATGTTTATAATTTAATTTAATTTATTAACCACTTCGGATTTTTGGTAATTATCGATCGAGCTGAATTAATGTTTGTGTGTACGAAATTTAAATGCAACTTTGTTGTGAAATTTAAAAATTCAAAAAGCACCCACCTTCAAAAAATTTAGGTATTAAAACCTATTACAGGAATAAAAAAAATGGTATTAAAAATAAATGAAAATGAAGTACTTATACTATTTATGATACCTAAATGATTAAAATTTAATATTCGAAAATCTTCTCGAACAAATATAAACAAGAAGTTATAGGCAGGTATAAGACATATCGTGTGGCTGGTTGTTTCTATATTGGCCAAACAACGGAAAAGGTAAAAAAACATACCTAGTTAATTAGATACCTATCGTGTTTTAATAAAAATGTATTGTTTGACATACGTATTGGGAATCAAGCGATACATGCACGTAAAACATAACCCTTCGTTACTACGCGTGGTCGGATAATTAGCGCATGCGCGAATCGCTTGTGACATTGCAGAAGTCGCCGGCGCAGCGCCTTAATAGCCTCGTAAAGATTCGTTAAAGGAGAGTGGGTGAAATAATTGGTAGGAGAGGATTTGAGGCGGTATTTAAGGTTCCGTATTACTGCAACATTTTCAATTTTTTTTTTAAATTTCGAGTGGCAATATTGTATAGAGCAGGGATAAAAATACTTGTCTCAAGTTCGCCCATAGGAGTAAACAAAATCAAAGATATATAAAACAAACAATTATACAATAGATATTTGTATAGACATTTATAAGTATCAGAGTTATATACTTAATAAACTTAGGCTCGTATTTATAAAGCGATCTCAAGATTGAGAGCAATATTAAGTGCGGATTTGACAGGTGATTTTGAACTGGAATGACATTTCTGATACGAACTCAAACTCGCTGTCACTCTTGAGAGCTGATTATAAATACGGGCCTTAAACATAAACAGTTCTGTGACTTGATTCATATGTAATCAAATAGCTTTACCTAATACCTAATGTAGAGCTTTGTCTTGTTCTATGTTCAAATATTTAAAACATAGAATGACGGGATCCATTTTTTTTTAAATAAGACCCTAAAAAGAATGTCGCGTAAAACACCCAGTTTACTGTTTACCAGACGAATTATTTTGGAACTTTAGTGTCGTGTTGAAATGGCTCCTCACTTAAGTGTTACGTAAGGGACATATCAGTAAGTTCTTTTTTCATTGAATTAAAGAGTAAGATTTTGTATGAAGTTATTGCTTTAGTTTCAGCTGTGTGTTGTTTCTTCTACTAGTGGTTTGAGATGATGTGGTTTGTAGAATACAAATTACCTATTCCAGTTCGTCCATATCCTAGTGTGGTTAATATTAATCATCTATTAGCAATACGGATAAAGGCGTGATTTTATGTGTGTATGTTTTAGCAATAGGAAAACAATAAGAAACCTTAAAAAATGTTTTTTTTTTTTTTAATGTTGGATGGGTACATCATTCATCACATTACGACATCTTGAATAATTTTTTTGACAGCATTTTATTGCTGAATCCAACCTTAAGTTGAGGCCTCTTCACCAAAGTCAATTGTCTTTTCACGCTAAAATTGGACAATAAAAACTTTGTCCCTCCGTATATTAAAGAAGATCAGCTGTTGTAAGTTAGTGTTCCAACAGCTTGTTAGAAAACAAACAATCCATTTTAAATAAACAAATACATTCTGTAGGCAATTGTCGAAGCCTTTCTACAACGGAGCTTTGTATAAGAATGTGTAACAATTGTTCGCAGCGACGGGAAACGCTTTGAAGACTCGTTTAGTTTAGTCCTTTTTGACCTTCCAGTAGGGTAGCATGGCAAGAAAGTGTTTGTGGTGGTGACAGGTGGAACTAAAATTTTGTCCTACAAACAATTATATCTTGCCAATTAAAACCCACTTTTCGAAAGTGGTATACCTACCCTTAATTTAATTTAATTACTTTTGGAAAGAGCCAAGTTTTACGAAAAGCTTTATAAAAATGTGATAGAACCTAAATGTTGCCATTGTAGATGTTGCTACGAGTATTATTAAACAAATCTCTTGCTCTACCTACTCATAATATTAAGCTTTGATGGAGTCTAGCTTTAGATTATTTAATCTGTGACTATTTACATAAAACGGATGGCAATTCGCCTCACCCATCGTAGCTTGAAATTACTAACTGAGGTGAATAAATGCTAAACCACAAACTTCAAAGGCAAGCGCCCTCGGTAATGTATCTTCATAATCGCCTGAATAAACCTAACAGAGCAGTCGGCTACAAACTAGCGTGGCCGCCTAATCAGTAAAGATTACTTTCGCGTGGGCGGACTCAGGCCAGCTGCTAAACCGTCCACTGGCATGCGAGCGTGCAAACGGGGCATATCGGAGCATCGGGAAGCGGGCGGTGAAAGTATGCAAGCAGGGCACAACGGCAATACGCATAGACTGTGCAACCCCTAGACATTAATAATTAATCTAAGTAATTGATATAAATCCATAAATTAAAATAAGCGTCAACTAAAACCATTGTCAGTTATTGATTACTTAGGTAACTATAATAGCAATGTGATGACTTTTACAATATTTATCAAAATGAAACTAATGCGTATGTTTCATCGCATGAATTGAAATCGTTTGGTAATGGTTAGTTATTTAGTATATTTTTTGAAATTAAAACTAGATGTGTGATATAATTAAGGAAAGTGTAAGTCCTGACAAGAAAAATAAGCAAATAAAATTTAAACAGAAACCTGTATAAAAAATAACGCTTTTTTCAGTACACGACTCCAAGCTCTATAACACTTGTTTTATTGTCAGTTCTGTCTACACGTTTGCTAGTCTGTGGCCCCGGTGCACGCGACACTGCCCCCTGTCCACTGCTATCGATAACTTGATAGCTTCTAACCCCGCTTCCTAGTTGTAGCCATTGTGTGCTGCATTAATCCGGTTACAACACGAAAATCCGCCTCCAGCGAGGAATTTCCAGCTACGCCTAGTTTGGTGGGTGCGAAGAGGAGTATGGTAGGAATTAGCTCAATATGGACTGGAAAGACTGCAGGATTTATGTTATTGGTTGTAAAGAGGATGCGTAAAGCCGCCAAAGAGGTCGATGCAAAAGATGAAAGACTGGGAAAATAAATGATAGAAAAAGGGGAAGCTTTGGTGAGATTGTGAGGGAGCTATTTTACGCTTCAAAATTTACATTAGAGTGTGAGAGAAAAGAAGAAGTAACGGTGATTATGGTATAAGATGAGAGAATGTAAAAGTTTCATTTTCATAATTATGTTTTAGTTACCGATTGTTCAGTAAACGCAACTAAATTAGACATATTTTTTGGTAAAACTTGTGAGTGGAATCATACATGTGAATCAGACATATCTACTTACAGAGAAACATATAAATTGCAAGAATATTACCCTACTTTTCAAGACACTTTTGTCCATGCAAGTTATCAGACACTTTCAAGTCGTGATATATGGGTACTAAACCTCAACCTTCTTATTTTACTACACTTTAACAAAAACCAAGACCTGCAAGGGACCTTTCCTTTACTGATAGCATCACATTCAACAATGTCGACACATTACCAGAACTTAACCAAATTAAAGTGAATTAAAGAAATATACGTAAAAACTCAGTCCTTTCACATCTTCCTCTCCTTGACCTTTCCAAAAACCTTTTCACCTCAGTCATCATAAGTGCATTTATCAATCAATTTTGGTGTCTACGAAAACGGAGTGGATATGCGAAAAGTCGTACAAACCAAATGTACTTACAGTAAATTGCAGACGTTTTTACATGATTATTGGACTAGGTTATGTACGAAGGAGTGCTGCTTACTTCTTACTAAATTCTAAAAACTGCACTCTAGACTGAATACGCTGTAACTAATTGTTTCATTCAAGAAAAAGACAAAGCTTTCTGCATTGCATTGCATGTGATGAGAAAAATGATGACACTTTTTGACATTTAAATTATTCTTCACCGTATCACCACCGCGCCTCTCTCAATTACACGAAAATTACACCAAGTTTTTGTCGCATCTCATATATATTCCCAATGTTGCATCCTCGTTGTTTTTGTCCGCCATTCCTTCGTCCACGGTTGTCTCATCCTCCGTGTGAGTAATTACTGTGAAGTGGTGGTAATACAGTCGGTAATGCGCGTCTGAAGCTGCGCAGGCGCCGCCGATGCGAGCGTGATGGACAACAACTCAATTTGCTTCATTTGTCTTCGCAGGGTTGATCAATATTTTTATTGTTTATTTAAACACATCAAGCCATTAAAGGCAGAACATCGAAAGCGCCAAAAATCTTCCAACAGCTTACGATGTTCTGCTTTGGAAGATTTTTGGCGCTTACGATGTTCTGCTTTTTATGGCTTGACATGAACATTTTTATATTGCTGATGTTACTATTTCAAGAAGTATTAAATTCAGATATGGCTGTTGAATATGTATGTGTTAGGAATATAGGTATTTCTATTGAAATGAGCATGATAGAAATAGATTTTTGTGAATATTATCTGGAAATTTAATGACAGACACCTATTTCGTTTTGCCAAGTAATGAGATTGTGAAGAAGACACCAACCCTGAATCGAAAACAAGATAGATCCCTGTAATTAATACGAACCTACCATTAAGTAATCGCACAGCCCTATACAAGGACAAGCATCAATATTCTTAAGGTGCGTCAAACTTTTTACTCTTTTGTCGACGATATTTCAACTAGACATGGAATTCCTTCCGAACAATGATTTATGTCCACATTGAATACGATGTCTTTATTGAGTAGCTGCGGGCAGGTCGTGAGTGGGAGGCCCGAGGTGACCCGAAAACAACCGAACACAACCGAAAATAATTCAAAGGCGTCCCGATGAAGTAATAAATCAAAATTTCTTTGTGCGCATGCGGCTTAATACGGTCATTGTGTGCGCGAGCGCATTCATCATTCGCGCGTTGCCTTGGGAATTTCGCGCCGATTGTTTTCGCAAATTGAGTAAGATCCAGCTTGATAGGTTTTTTGCCACCTGCGAGGATATTATTTCCATAATGAAGACATTATGTGCCACGATTGAGTAACGATTATTATCATTAAAATATTGTAGCCCACAGCATATTTATGACAGAAATAAAGAGAACTTTCTAACTTACTAACTTAACAATTCATTATCGCTTATTAAGTAACCCTCAACGGTATCCCTCCTTGATTGAATTTGAACGCAACATAAAATTTAATTTGCTATAAGAACTTGAGAGCTCCATTGCAAGCATCATGGTTTATTTTATGGGATCATAGAATTGAGCAGATTTCACCTCATTAGCACGCGATATTCCTGGATTCAATACCACCTCCGAAAATTTTAATATAATTTTACAATTTAACAAATTGTTTGCATTAAATTTGCATAGTTGAAATGAAAGCGAAGATAGTCTGTGTGAGTTATTTTGTTTCAAAACTGTTCGGTTTTTGTTAAAGAAAGTAAAAAATTGGTTTTAATCTTTTTGAGCAACTACTTTCATATCATTATCATGATACCACATGCAGCTGCATTTTATACCATCAAACATTTCATCTACACCGATTTGTTTATCACTCGGATGTCTTTTACCATATGCGTTCACACAGTTATGATTCCTAGCTATTAATTCTGAACTATTTCTGTATCTAATCTATTAAATCTGATTTCTATTTCTCCAGGCATTCAGACCGCGGCCTATCGAATTTCAACTAATGCCCATTGCTAGAGAAATGTGGCCTAGACTAGGCTATTTATTGAAATTGTTAGCAATGCCGGTACCACACAAAGTGACTGAGGATACTAAGATTTCATTGCAGCTGTGCTATCAATATTGGGATTGGTTAAGCATGGGTAAACAAGAAAGATGGATATAAAGATAGCCATGTAAGAAAGAGAGGAAAGTTTTGCGTTGGGTAGTTTATGATTTTTGAATTTAAATAAATTTGTTAGTAGCATAAAATATTGCAGTTTTTGCGGATGTCAAATATATTTGAAATATTCTCTAAATGAATGTGTTTCGTCAGTACGTGAGTGCCAGTACCATAACATAACTGGCATCTTCTGGGTGAGCTCGCTCCATCGTCGACTCTGTCACTGTCATCCCTGACCTTGTGTCTAGAGTCAAGAGCAAACCCATTGCTAGCAAAAAAATAATATTAAGAAATTTTTGGTTCCTATTAAATTTTACTCAATATTTCATGTTTGTCTAACTCTGTCTTTATAGAAATCTCTGCGCATAGTTTCCTCGCTTAATGACATTAAACAGACTACAGGCTATTTGCAATCAATACACTTTCATTCAGCCATCGTAACTCCCCAATAGGGGTCATAAAATCTCATCGACACGGCCGATCCTGTCGTACTGTTGTAACTTGTAACTCTGTAACGGAATACTCATAGACTCGCTTTAATATTGACTTTGCCCTCTCTAAGTCTTTTTGACTCTCTGGGAGGTTTCATTATACTTGTCGTTTACTTTTAGGTGATAAACTTACAAGGCGTTTACAGTTCAGTTAATAGTTTACCTAAAGTAGATCTTTCAATCGAAAACATAGGTGTCGGTATTTTGTTTTAAACTAAGTCATTGAATAAAAAAAAAACCTAATTATAACAAATTAATTGATACCTACCTATTTGCCCCTGGTACAAGTATCTCTACCAATAAGGCCTTATTAGTTTCCGGTTTGTTCAAAGGTATCTTCAAAACATTATTTTTGTTGTTATAAACAGGTTTCACTTAAAATAATTATGGATTAAAAGTAGGTACCTATCGGTAAATTTTTATTTATATTAATAAATTAATAAATGATTGAATTGAATTGAATTGGTATGTTTTGGTGATTCTTCCAGTTGTGTAACTAAGTACGAGTAGACTTATAGAACTTCATTTTAACACTAGCGCCATTTAAACGTTTCAATTTCTCGCCTACCACATGTGTTGCGGAACGCACAAGTAACATCCAGGTTGCGGTTACAGAAACTGATGCTTCTATATCTGCGGTTTCTCGTCTCGTGTCACTGAATACTGACTGCGAGTGCGCAAGCAAATATATCAACGATTTTTGTGGGTTTTGTTTTGAATTGGAAAGATTTCTTCACCAATATTTATCTGGATTTCAGAGTGTTGCGGAGGTCATGACAGTCGCTCTGTGTAAAATAAAAACCAGTATCCTCGTTCAATCTCCTGGATTAGGAAGCCAACCCTGAGAAATACGGGAAAAAGCTTGAGAGATGATGGTGACGATTTATCTAAATGATGTTAAAAAATGTTAGCCAAGTGTATTTTAAGCATTTTAACTACTAGCACCACACCGTCTACGATATCATCATTCAGTGAAAACTGTTTATTTGCTCGTAATTTTATTTACGTTCGAGACATAATATTCTCTAAAGCCATTAAAAGCTCAATGTCTACGGTCAAAGTGAATCAGAATTTATGCCCAGCGATATTTAGGAGCTTATTCAAATTTTATGTCTAGAACGTTCAACTATCAAACTATTGTACGCCCTAGCAGTGTCCTCGTAGGCGGGATAAATTCAGATCTACCTAATATTCAAGACTTGTTCGGTGACATAAGCACCCTCAGAATGGCTGAGTTCTCTTTAATGGACAACTAGGATTTAGTGCACTTAATCGATCCATGGGTCGCTTTCAATCGTATAGTAATGAGGAAAGATTGATGAACTGACCAATAAGCGTAAAGTTTATCCAAGTGGATTGGGCCACCTGTAAGAAGCGGATTCCTACAGAGACAATGTGAATGATGTGGCTAAAAGTGAAACTGATGAAATACATCAGCTCTGATTGACGAGCGCAGTGTAGGTACCTAATAGGTTGTAACATTCCAAATGAAATACCACCTATTCACTGAATTAAAAATTTCACATGGAGGATATAAAGTTATTTTGAATGACTTCAAGTAAAAAGATCGAGGCCTCACTATTTTTACTTCAAACCCAGATGTGATCAAGAAACACGCTCCAATAACGATTGAGCAACTCCAAGAACATTTTCAAAACCAATTCGAAACAATCAAAACAAAATTATGGCGTGATGAAGTCACTAAGTATATTATTATGATTATTATTATTTATAGACGTAAACATATTCAATCTAGGCGTGATAATGAATGACCATAGGCGTCATTAGTAGGTTACTTGAGGCAAAATGAAGAAGTTACAAAAGTATCAATTGACCTATGGCCCCGAGCGAACTGGTTTAAGCTCCGATTGTGATTTATTAAGCACAACACCTCATTATAGTGCCAGTTTGTTATTTGTAATTAAATTCAAACAGAAAAACTATAAATTTATTTTTATATAGGTACATTTGGTTTTTAACGTTCGTTATATTTTTATACTTAATTTGTTGAATTTGACATATTGTTTCATTCATTATGGTTTCTCACTTTTGAGAGTCGTTCTATTGTTAAGCATCTTATTATGAGTTCATCATAGATGCTTGACAAGAAAGTAAAAAGTACCTATTAACTGTTTTACCATTCCACAACTCCTTTAGCTGTAAAATGTTTTATAATAATAAATTCATCTTGAAAAACTAAGTTACAAATAAAACAATTTATAACCATTTAATGATATTTTCAACGCACAATCCCACCATAATATCTGTGATCCAGTGAATGGTAGTTATGAATAGTTAATAAAAAACCATCTAAGAGATGGATGGATAGCCGTGCAGCAGCATTGAAAAGTCATTAGCCAGACAAGTGGTCTATTCTGTACTAAATATAAGTAATATTTATACTGTGCTAAATATAATAAATATGAGTAATAGTTAAGCTAATGTTGACTATTTTAAAATTTTAATAAATAAAATTTCTTACTGGTAAAATAGATAATGTTTTTTGTTATCGCTCATTTCCGTAACTCATCAGATTCAAGAAATAAGAACTTGTTTTGAAATTGATATTGTCATATCTCAATCAGTTTCATAGTTGCCTAAAGTTAGTATCATTATATTGTAAGTATTGTTTTAATATCAACACTTCGGTTTACAGTAAAATGGGTGTCATTATAATAGTACATTTATGATTCATTAAAAAGGATATTTATTAGATAAGGTACTTTACACCTAACGGGATAACAGGCTATAGGCATATTGTTCCAAAGTTAAGAACATAATCACCGTCAAATAAGCTACTGGCTTCTAAGTTGTAGGGTTTTACGAGTGTAGTAAAAATTTATACCGACACCTAAAATTGAAGTTTTATTGTCTTATCTATACAATGTGTCTATTATTAACTAACCATCATGGTTTATCTTCATAATTACCTGTTTATTTATTTTAGAGTGTCTAACAAAAGTTCCATATATAAAGGTATTATTAGGATTTTTAACTTTGAAAATATGTACCAAATATTTTTTAATGTTTATTGTTATTTAAGTAATGACATTAAATTACATTAGCAAATCGAGGAAATAGCACCTAAGTAGTCCAGTTGAAAGAAGCTAGCCAATGTGGTATTAGATTAGATTAGACGATTAGATTAATCGTTACAGAATAACCCAAGAGATCATTAGCAGGCGGCGCGTGCGGCTCTCGCGATGCGCTATTAAATTTGAAACACTATTTACACACAGACACACCGTTTATTTTATTATATTAAATTCCACTACTGATTTCAAAACGGCCGCGTTGAGTTGTATGCTTGTTAAAGATATATTGAAACTGCATCAGTTGTCTGCATAATTTTCTTGCGTTTTGTACTTCTGTTTACATGACCGAAATAAATATCTCATAACATTTTGATGGTTTTTCTAATGATACAGTTCATTAAGGTTATGTTTGTGTTTTGTTTTGCATTTCATATTTTCAAATGTTACCTAGGCATGCTTTGTTTAAAACTAAATATCAAATAGTCGTGTTACATGCAACTTGGTGAGATTTCCCGTGGGAATAAAAAGTTTTAACATAGTAAACATTTGCCAATATCTATGGCTTGTTCCAATAGTAAAAGTTTTTTGAAAGGTCATTATTTATAGATTCAATTTTCTTTTCTTTTAAATATAAGTATAGAACTAGAGAATATATTACAAGGTTAAACGTATCGCAACTTTTTAATAGCTACCCAAAAGGCAATCACCGAAACGCTCATCAGAAGCGTTGCGTTGCGCGCTCTACCTATAATTTGCGTTGTGCGCGCATTTTCAGCGCACCGCCCACGCGCTGAGCACGCGCCGACATCAATCATGCGCGTTCGTTACCGAATGACGTTCTAATGCTGATGTTTTGCAAGTTAGGGAGTGCTACATACATGTTCTGGTGGGATTATTTGGTTTAAGCTGTGAGCGTGGTTTATTTTAAAAGACATGTTTTAATTTTTATTATAAAAATAAATTGAAGTTTTTCAGAATTTCAGAAAGTTGTTCAGTTTCGTGGACTGAACAACCCCTTTCAGTTTTTGGGACACCTTCCCTTAAATCTTTCATTTCTAATAGAAGGGATGTCAACCTGAACGAAATTATTCATGTTAAACGTGATGTTGGTAAGTAGGTACAGTACAGCTTGAATAGTACCTAATACATAAAATAATAAAAATAATACCAAAAACCCTACATACTTAGTCTTCATACACTCAACATGAGCAAATCCACACTAGTACTCTTACAAAAGGCAGTTATTCTTAACACATGTAGAATAGTCAGGAAATTTTTATCTATAGATCCATGTTAGCACTTGGCTCCGGCCCGTGCAAAAACCACCTCTTCGGAGAGAATAAAATATAAATAAATACAATAATAATAATATAGTGGTAATAATTTATATTTGCTCCAGAACCTATCAATACCTTTGTTTTAGCAATTTCAGTCCAAAAAAAAAATTCCTGAATATGTGTGTAGTGAACTTTATACCGGACATACTTGACCGTCTTTTGTCTTCTTATTTATGCGAAATGCGACCGTCTGGGTAGACGACAGCTCTGAATAATTAATGATGAAATCTTCATGAGCGATGAAGTCTAGACTTCGAAGGCTAGTCTATCTAGATGTCTGGGTGAATTTGTGACAAATAATATTTGGCTTGCCATTGTATGATAATATTGATTTCGTATCGCAATACATCTTAGTTCGTAAATTTTAACTTTGAAATACTTTCAATTATGCTAATTTCTGAGTAAGACATTATTGGACCATTTTCTGGCCTCAAATATGGACCATAAAATTAACAACGTTTTAGGTCTATTCATATTTCGAAAGACAAAAATTTAAACCAATTTTTATGACAATCGTAAACTATATTTACAGTCATTCTGGTCCAAATGCTTCTTTGTCCTTTGCAATTAACTCGAGATACATATTGTATTTTTGAATAATTACAAAGTAATTTACGAATATTATTTCTCACGTTGCTCTTATAACAGTTTTGTGTTTATGATCTCTTATAAGCATTAGCATGGCACTTTGCATAAGACTTTAGACCACCATAAACAAGCCGAAACATTAATACAATGGTTTGACCCGTCGCTTCGATAGCTGCACTGCAGACGCTAAAACCTACAGGATGTAGTTTGATAACTCTACGATCTTGGTCCCTTGTGTTGTTTTTCTTCTTTTATACAGAATATTAGTTGATTATACGTAAGTCTAAGTGGTAATAAAAATAGTCCAGGAGACAGGTAACTATCCTACTAATACTTATTTTGTCACTCAAGTAGAAAATTATCTCAATCGTTTCTTTACATTTATACTGCGTAGATTTCAAATATATTCGATACAAATAAATATTTACATTGGCCTTCCTGCATTTGCTAATATTATAATCAAACATAGAACCTAAGTGTTTGATATAAAAGTCTATTTTATTTGACAAATCCTTTTCAAATAACTAACGCATTCAAAATTTTATCACCCAATACACACCACACGGATCGTATCTGTATGCAAATTGTTGCGAATTTTGTAACACCGGCGCCGGCGACCGATTCATCATAGAAATGTGGATATGCGCCCACGCAGCCCGGGCTGTACACGACATTTTGCACGGTATAGGACTTTAACGCCTATAATGGCTTTTACTGATGCAAACTGGCATTGTGTCAATCTATAGAAAAAGTTTAGTGTGGGTGAAGCTTGGAAACGGTAGGATATAGTTTGCATCAATTTACAATAACTGTTGGTAGAACCAATAATTTATGAGCTAGGGTAGGTTTTAGGCCCGTATTTATAATCAGCTCTCAAGAGTGACAGCGAGTTTGAGTTTGAATCAGAAATGTGATTTCAGTACAAAACGGTCTGTCAAATCCACACTTAATATCGCTCTTATACTTGAGATCGCTTTATAAATACGAGCCTTAGGGTCCTAATCCTTACTTGGAATATTTCTGTGTAGATGAAAAATGTTGGTTGTTTTTTCAGTAGATAGCCCAGCAAGCTTACCTATAAAGAAAAAAAAATACATATTAGTACAAAATTATATGTGAAAAGTAGGTAATTTTATTTGATTTCTGATCAGCCAAAAAGAAAACTTTGTCAATAGCAATAACGCTTCTATATGAGGCTATTAATATTATGCTTAGGTACTAATCCAACGCAGCGAGATAGATAATGCCTAGGTAGTACTTATTATCATTTTTATTGCCCTATACAATTTTTACGACTCATTTCTCCTATAGATCTTTGACTAGAAACCAAGTTTTGCATTCAAAGAGTAAAGTAGTCATGTATACAAAGTCACAGTATACCAGCTTTCATTTCCATATTATCAATAGCATCTTAAACAACATCAGAGTGTTAACATTAAGTTATTAACATTAACTAGCATTAAAATACTCTTAGCACCGGTATTTAACGTTTAACACATTCAATGCGGTGTCCAATAGTGTCCATTCAATGGGGTACAGTAGAGCGAGAATAAAAGTGTCCTCTACAGCAATTTTCTTTCTCACGATAGAGTTTTATTTCTGTGCAATGCAATTTGAATGTGTGTGTGACAGACCGTACTTTAGATATTCATTGAATCAGAGATCATCTTGATAAATGTCCCGTTGGTGAATCAGAATCGAAACCTTAGCGATTAACTCGGATTCTGGCTTGTGTAAACATAAACATACCTGAATAAAGTATTTGTTAACAAGTTCCTGCCGGCATAATTGAATATTTAAAAGGTTCAATCTTTGGGTTCAATGTTGTCAGATCAGCGAGTGAAATATATTGCTTTTTTTATAGTCGTTCCAAAATGGACGAATTTCTTCTTCTCCGACAGCATAAGCTGGCATGTAGCTAGACCGAAATCGATATGAAAAATATTAACTAGTTTTCTCTGATTGGTTTTTTCGTTTTTTTATTTCAAGTTTCTTTCTCTAATTTTCATCTTTCTCAGAGTACGTAATCGACTCTAACATTATTTTAACAAATCTTCGTAACAAGTGTCTAAAACATAATAGTATCTGTACAGCATACATACTTAGATTTATTATAATACTCATAGCAAGTATTCATCATAGCATGCGATATTAATCAGCGGCATTGTACTAAACACCATGGGTAGTAATCACAAGATTATCATTTACCTGGAGTTCTGTGTGGAGTAATTACAGTTTATTATCGCTCAGTGCTAGTCCAGCGTCGGTTACTCTGAGGCAGGGGTTCTCAAAGTCTCAATATACCCTATTGACCCATACGTGAACCAATATGTTTGCCAGTGAAATCGATTTTCCGTTCATTGGTATTTTCCAGGGAAATATATTTGCAAATAGAATATGCATTACCGACATCAATTCATAAGAGTTGTAAAAAAATTTAAGCAAATCCATCGAGCCCTACCAACGAGAAGGAAAAAAAACCATTTGCATCAAGACAAGGTTCCATAGGATCCATTAATTTACTTTTTATATAATTTCTTAGTAATGTTATCTTTTTTTAACAGAAAACAGTTTTACATTTCCCACTTCTTGACTTTTTAAGGTTCTTAAATGGGGTTCAAAAGTTTGACAGGGGTCTTATAAGCTACAAGATTGAGAACCCCTGCCCCATTGCTTTGATTCAAGCCCTGATTGTCCTATTCAGATTTTATCTGTAGATCTAGATCGTTAACTATTTTGAGCCAATTTGAAACTGGCTTCCAGGTTTAGTTTATTGAGTGTGGTTCTAGATAGACTGGAAAGCTGTTACATTGGCGACAATTTTCGCATCTATTGCGTTTACTGCTACGGTTTATTACTTTAATTTCCTTCATTTTATCGACAGATTTCTTGTATACATTTAATAATGCAAAGCTAGCTGGAATTGTTCATACTTTAATGATTATACTGTTTCCTGAAGCTTCATCTAAATATAATATTTTGATGTAGAGGTTCTTTTAAAAATAAGAATAGAAGGCTCATTTCGACGGATTTTTAAATATTAGCAGAGTCAATTTTATTGAAGTAAGATAAATAAAATCGAAAAATTAGAGAACATGATGTTTGGTTCAGTGTCTTCTTAAAATTTCCTATTTTTAAGTGTTTTGACAGTTGTAAAATCACGTGTTTATTTTTAAAATTATATTCAAATCATGACACGGATGGGCAAGACTTAAAAAGCAATGTATAAATAAGTGATGAGAAAAATAATAGTCAACTGAACGCGTCGCTCTGTAACATAACTTATGTGGAGCAAGTTACGAGCCAAGTCAGATGTTTTCCGTTCGTTGCAAAACGTATATTCAAATATTTGCAAATGACTAAAACTGTAGACGACGACTGTGCTTGTTCAATATATCATCAATACGGATTTAGTACCAACAAGATTCCTAAACCTATAAACTGAACCTACAAACTGAATAAATTTTCAGAATACGAAAACTTCAAATTAAAGAAATTCGCTCATATCTAACCTCTAGTTAGAAATATAGAAATAGAAAAATGTTTATTTGTCACCAAAAATCAAAGATAGAACAGCTGTTGTGCTTGTCTCTACTAGTCATTTTGATAGGAGATCCTTATTTTTCTAAGAAGCTGTTTAAGTAAAACATAAAAAATAAAAATAAATAACTAGATATCGGATATCGGTCTTTCATTTTAATTGATTAGCACCACGTCATTTTACACGAGACAACTTTTATCTCAAGAAAAAAATGGGTCAGATAAAAATACGAAAACAAGTAATTTTCACTGAGGTACCAATACTTTTTTTTCAATTATTTAGCTCATATTATTTGAAGTTTTTTTGGTAATACTTATCAGTTGTTACTATCAAATTTCCTATTTACACATCGCGTGCTTCTAAAGCTCTGACTCCTTAATATTATCCGGGTTTAATGCCTTACTATGTAATGGCGGTCGTATTATAAACCGAGAGATAAATTCAGTTGAGTCAATAACGGCTCGAGCTAATGGATAATATATTACACATTTTATTAAATTCCTGGTGATTCAGAACAAATTCTCGTAAGATAACGATCTAGATAAGATTTTAGCAGCTGTTTTGATGGCATGATAATCTAATATTATCAAACGTAAGGTCGCAACGCAACCGTTACGTGTAAATAAGGATTTGGATTATCTTTTAACTAGGTTACTTAGATATCCCAGCTATGCTCATTTCGGTTCTCAGTAAAAAAACCAAAAATCAAAAGAAAACTCCTCCAATTGTGAAGCCAATTTCCTTCAAGGGAATCAATTCCTCCAGAATTCGTCCAACAGCTTTCCAGAGCAGTAGGCACTTATGACGGCCACAACAGAACCAAAACAAAGCCTATTTCCCTGGAATCAAATCAAACAGCGGGCAACCTAACCTTCCATCGAAAGAGCACGCACCGCCTTGGGCGCGCGGCCTATGCGCAGTATTTGTTCAAAGTTGCCGCGCCGACGACCGCCTTCAGCCATCGTGTCACTGCGCAGATTAATATTAGTTGCGCTATGACAACCCGGGGATTTGAGATGGCAAGTGAATCCGGGATGCTTTGTTATAAAGGGTCTACAGAAACTGCAAAAACTGAATCTATGGGTACAACACTTTCGTCGCATTCAACAATCATGAAAATTATATATCTACATGCTATATTTCTATAAACCTATTGAAGGTAGAGTAGAGTTAAGAAATTATTATATTTATAGCATCCCACATTTTATACGTAAGTAAAACTAAACAGAGGCTATCGATCCAAAAAAGTAAAATTTATAATCATAATACGTAGATCGATATCCCAAATTACTTACCACCTCAATACTCTGACCTACATAGTAAAACTACAGTTATTAGACCAGCAAAGGCTTTCGCTTTCATTCTATTGATATTTTTTTCTCTATTTTCAGCCAGTAACCGCACCCCCGCGGCTGCGTGCGCGCAGCAGGACAGTTACACTTCCTCAGTCGAGCGGCGCCCGCGGCAGCGAGCGGTCGTGCCCCCTTGTAATAGCTTACGTTCGTTCCGCTGCTCGGAACATGATTGAAATAGGCGAAGTCTGTTTACACGGACTTTATGGTACAATGCCGCATATTTGATAGATTTACAGTGTGATTATTTCAATCTAAATTGTATTACATTTTTAGGTTGTTGCGTTGCATTAAGTCCATTTTTACCAGGTCTCGATAGCGTTTTGTATACTTGAAAAGACAATTGAAAAGGTTACGCAGTCAGTAGCGTCACGTCCAAAATTCAATGTTGCAAAAGCGGACATGTTTTATTGCCTAATTCTATTAAAGGAAGCTGTGTTACGATTTCTATTCGAATTTATGATACGCACGAAATCCCCCAGCGGGATGCTACTCGTTATTCTTCTAAACGTTTCAACTATTTGATATCATCTAAACTATATTACTTTTAATTATAGAGTTATTTTCGCTAGAGGCTAAATTGTTACGTTTTAATCAAGAAATGGTTGTTTGATCACCTGGCAGAACCCGCAATGATGCAATGATCAACAACAATTAAATGTAGAGCGGAGTGTGATTTGTAATAAACGATTTTTGGGGAATCTTTAATTATAGTTTTTACGTGTTCAAGATGATATTTATCATGCTTTGCGATAACAATCGAATTTATTATTGAAACTCGAGTATTTATCAAGAAATGTAAGCTTTAATGCTTCTTAAAATTTGAGTCATTTATTTAATAGTTTTCGTATCACAACTGATCCCGATTTTCAGAAGGCGATTTTAAGTAACTAATGGATTCCAAAAACGAATACATATTGATTGTAGCTTGAATGAGTGTCTAGATTTGCCTTCATTCTGTTGAAGTTTTGCAGTTTCTACGTATCTAGTGCAAACTTTTGTCACATAAATCTTTGCGCAATGTCTATTAAATACTTCTAACTGGCACGTTCTTGTCTTGTCACACATGCATCACTTATATTGCTGGTACAGTTTTAATGTCGCTTAGTTTAGTACGTAATAAATGTTTAGTTTTACTTCTTTTATTGCTCTATCCTAAGTAGAGTTCAAATTTCTTTGACAATACGTGATATGGAATTGCTCTTCAATAAATTACTTATTGTAATATTTTTTTGCTGAAATAAAATCTTAGTTTTGTTTCTAGGTATGTGTTTTGTCAGTCAGGATCAGAATTTTTCTGAAGGGTACAAGTAGACAAACGAGTAGGTGCAACCCAAATTGGGAATGTCAGCGTTTCCTGTTAACTAACATTTGAACCTTGCTTGCCAATTCATCTGCTGAACGTGGTAACTATAGCAAATGTCTCTGATCGAAGGAGTTTCTAGTCAAGCAGTAGACTTTTAGTGCCAATGCATGCCTTGTCGTACTGTACCTATAATCAAGCACTCCGTAATCTTGACACATGTTTCTATATTTCTAAACAAGTTCACAGAATCTAGTATTGCCAGTATTGGCCACAGAAAGTGATAACGATACTCAATGGTAGGGTAGGGTAAACAAGTCAGTAACCGTCAAGTAAGGCGGCGCGACGGTCCGCGACCACGGCAGAACTAGTGAAAACTCTCAAATGACCGTCCATTATGGGTCCAGCCTCCAGCGGTGGTAGACCGGCAATTTCACCCTGATTTATATCATCTGTACGATGCCCCACGAGAAAATGTGGGAAAATTTTCACTTGGCCACCCCTGCAATTTGATCGGGATCATCGCTCTGGTTCTGGCTCGAGTTATTGGTTGAGTAAACCACGAATGCAACTTAGCGTGATATTATATGAATTCGGTATATAAAGATAAGGGGCCATGTTATTTAGATAAAGTGGCTTCGTGGAAGATAGAATTGGGTGTTATGTTATACACTTAGGTACCTACCTAATAGATATACTTATCTTTTGCAAGGATAATATTTATAATCTGGACTCCAATGGAACTTTGTCTATAAAATTAAATCAAATTCATCAAAAACTTGTGAAGTTTACTCAGCCATGAGTATAATGATTAAAATTATCAAAAACTCCGTCAATAAATAAATAATTTCTCCCTTGATCCGACTCACGACATAAACTATGTAAAACATGTCACGTAAAAGAAACCTTATCTCATCAAAGACTTTCTCCCTCACCCTATCACCGTTGAGATCGAAACTGACAGTTTCCTGTGACCAAACACCAACAGACCAGTTAGTGGAAACTCGCCTTAGGAAAGTAACCAGACCACCCCCGTTTAGATGGACGCGATGTTCTGAGCTATTTATGTCATGGTGGTACATGGCCATAAACGTTAATGGTTGTACCGTGCCGGCTATGGGATGGTCATCTACGGGGAATCTGGCTTACTGGCTTTTACTTGTGATTGCGCTTATTTGCGCCTGTTTCAGATGTCATCGGGTTGGCTAAGATTTTAATTAAGGGATATGTTTATGGTGTAAATGAACCTCGATTAATAAGCAACTCTTGGAACTGAGAGCGAGAAACGTCATTAAAGTAAGGTACTTAACGGTTTGTTAAATCAATACACCTCTCAAACTTAACTCAAGAGTATCGAGAATCTTGACTCAAGATTTGTAATGATTTCATACAAAATGAAATGTAATGTACATAATGATGATATCTTACAAGTCACACAAGTTGTATTAAAAGAAAACACATTTTATATGAGCTGCCAGATATCATGATATTTGCTAGGTTTCAATTTATTTTCTGTATGGTCGGTCAGCCATCACACATGTGATATAAGTTTTATAAGTTTTGAGACTTTCGCGGTTGTTCACTGCAATTAGATTTTTGTTATGAACGGGATTATTACCACGATTATGTTTATTGTTACCTCGATATTTCACATCACACATGTGTCAAAATATTTCAAAAGTAAACCGTTAGAGCTGACTCATCTAACCCATCAGACACCGCGTAGACATAAGCCCACATAAAATGAGCCGAAAGCAACAGTTTTAACGATGTGAACACTTATTTAACACGTTCAATGCGACACTGAAACCTCTCACGCCCACAATTTAAGCTCATTTTGAAAATGGGAATAATATTGCTAAAGTATAAGTGCGTATTTAGTTGTTCCTTTTTTTAATTTAACTTTCTTTAAAAACTAACAACTTTTTCATACGAAAGACATCAACGCAATCGTTCTCAAGCAATATTATTTTTTAAAATATTTCTATGTTTATTTAGATGTAGGTATTATAATTTAGAATGTATCAAAAATTTGCCCATAGAATCCAGGGTACAGTACAAACCCATGGCAGTTAAAGTGTTAACTCGTCTTGTCCGACGAATCACGACTATTTCAAGAGAACCGTCACTTTAATTACTTTACGAGGAATGTAATACCTATTTTACACGGTCGGGTTAAAGGGCAGTAGACATAGTAGCTACTACGCGCATTTATTTCTTTTCTCACGTTTGGTGTTCTTAGAAAAAATAGAGCAGCGATTCTCAAACATTTTTAAGTTGTGTTTTCATTTGAGCATAAATATTGTTGCGTCACTATTTTTTTAAATCAACGTCTTAAAAGACAATTGTTACAAAAAGAACATGAGATGGAAATAATGTCAGAAGCACACCTAAAAGATAATATTTATTTTAAATTATGCAAGTCAGATAGGTTGGGTTGTCAACCACTGGCCTATAACTATGCAAGCCTAGTTTGCACGTACGTATACAAATATTTCTAAAACTTCTTTTCTACACACATACTATAAAAAATCTATTAAATTACGTGTCTAAGCCGTTAATTTCTCTCACAGTAAACAGGTAGCAACGAAAATTAATTCGCGAGATTGCTGCCTTAGGCGTATTAAGTAGTTCAATTAGAATCTTCTTTTTTTTTACAATTACTTACCACTTCATAAAACGGAACCAATTTGTTTGTGTCATGAAACGCATTATAGATGTTATTTATTGCACAATTTAAAATTAAAAAGTGTTTGTGTATAATTGATTGGTTATTAAAAATTATGCAAAAAGCGGTGTTAAGTGGATCGCAATTTAGACGAGACAAAGTATTATTTTAGCGAGTAAGTCAATGAACTTTGATGCGATTAAAATCATTTCGTTTATAAGACAAATATGACATGTTAAATAGGTATGTAAAAGTTTGAGTATAAAGATAAACAAAACATCTTTTGTTGGTTATAAATTAAGGCTCGTATTTATAAAGCGATCTCAAGATTGAGAGCAATATTAAATATGGATTTGACAGGTTTGTACTAAAATGACATTTCTGATACGACCTCAAACTCGCTGTCACTCTTGAGAGCTTGATTACAAATACGGGCCTAAGAGCTCTTATTTATTTTTTTCAAGAAAAATATTGCTATTAGAAACGCTTTCTCATTTTCTGAATTTGTGCATTTTCAGACTCTACGAAAGCTCCATCATTGCTCACGTTTTCGATGTAACTAGAAAAGCCGATCCTAGTAGGAAGCTCACTCCATACCTCAATAAACAACTAAGTGAAGCCGTATTTGGCGGCGTCTTTGAACCAAATCTTAATTTCTTAATCCTAATTGATTTTGTTTGTTTCTAGTCGGAATTTGATATCGCAAGATAGAGAGCTTATAAATAATCTGGCTGCGGATTTCACATAGTGTTATGAATTGCTGCGAATCACGCTACAGTAAGAGATGCGAAAGTTGGTGAAGGTATGTGTGTAAGGCCCGTATTGATAACTCAGCACTCATGACTGACAGCGAGTTTAAGTTCGTATCAGAAATGTCATTTCAGTACAAAACGACCTGTCAAATCCATACTTAATATTACTCTCAATCTTGAGATCGATTTATAAATACGAGCCTTAGTTTGTTTCACGTCCACGCATTGGAATAACATACATACCGGGTGTAAAGGATAGCGTACTGAAAACTGAAAGTCAACGAAACTGAACAATATCACCTGAAATTCTTACAGGAACCTTTCCATACTAATTGTCTGATTGAAGTGGTCGTTTTATATGGGAAAGACAATTTTTTTTTCATCTCCTGAAAGAATTTCCTGCTGATGGTTGTTCAGTTTTATTGACTGAGCAATCCCTTTCAGTTTTCGGTACGTTATTCCTGACACCCAGTACGTACATAAGATGACGTAAAATTACATAGATACCTACATATTATATGTTCGCGTCTGTATCTCTCACAGGGTAGGCAGAGCATCAATGACCTCATAATATGACGTTTTCGACACGTTTGACAAGTTTTTGGGGTCATCCATCTTGGAAATATGGGAATACAATTTAATTATCTTACGGAAAAACACACTATTTTGTGCGTTAAAGATTCGTAAAATACAGAAATGTATACTCAAACTATACATTTTGTTGGATCTAGTTTTATTTACCTAGTTATTAACCCCGAGGCAAAGCTGACTGATAGTTACAGCTTTGCAAAGAGAAACTAAAACTTATTGAAGGTTAGATAAGATGTTCATTATTGATTGCAGTGCTTTGTGTTTCAAAGGTGAAGTTTAAGATACAAGTTTATGCTTGAAATGAGATATTGAGCTAGACGCCATTTGTAAAATAATGTTTTTCTTTCGCACAAGGTTATAAGTACTTTATTAATAAAAATGTTATAGTTGGTCTGTTTGAATTTTCGTTCTGTGTGCAGCCAATCACACGATAAATAATACCGACATAATTGTCAAAAAAAAATTGATGATATTTCGCAAACAACGCCAATAATTTTAATGCTACTTACTTATTGCCGAACAAAATTAAGAAACGTTTTATAGTTTGTATTAAAACTAAAATCGGGCGCGATAAAACATTGAAATCGTAAAATTGTGATGCAATGTAAATTTAAAATATCATAAAGTTGCTTCGGTTTTACTTTATAAGGATTCCGATAAGTGTATTTAATTTTTTTATTGTTTAACATAAAGTCCAGAAAGACAGGTTCTGTTTTATTTAATCTCCAGGGTAGCTAAGTGTTTACTTTTTAAACCAAACCTACCAATATCTAAAGAATTTAAACTACGAGAGAAGATCGAGGATCTAGCATGTACAATATTAAGGCTCGTATTTATAAAGCGCTCTCAAGATTGAGAGCAATATTAAGTATGGATTTGACAGATCGTTTTGTACTGAAATGACATTTCTGATACGAACTCAAACTCGCTGTCACTTTTGAGAGCTGATTATAAATACGGGCCTTACTATGAGCCTTAGCTTCTGCCTTATTCTAGCGAAACAGTGGAGACACTTCGACTTGTCGCAAAAATTGCACAAGACCTATGAAATCGCCAATAGGTTCCAATTATAATAGCTTAAAACAAAGAGATCTAAAGTTGATTTCACACTGGCTACGACGCGGTAACCGCAAGGGCCGACGTGTCGCCACCGTGGTTGCGCTGGCGCAGAGGAAGCGAAAGCGAATCAATCGTCTTTTATCAGCCCATTGCGTGACCGAAGCCATTGTTAGGAAAGGGAAAATGGGACAGACACGAAAATGGAAGAACCCCGGCGATACGCTTCATCACTTTTTTGCTACCATTTTGAATCGGTCTACGCGTCACGCTTGTAACAACAGTTGTCGTAGGTACTTACTTGCTGCTTGCGTAATGTGAAATGTCGTACGGTGGAAAATTCTTTCAATTCAAACTTACTTTGGACCAATTTATAGCTGGGTAATTTTAGCTGATGTAACCACAAAAGTGGTTTACTTTAAAAAAATCAATTTAGTCAAAGTTGTCAATGTTCTAAAATTGAATGTAATTTTCACTATTTTACGCCGCTAAAAGATTGCGTATAAACAAAGTACGCACAAAAACAAGTCCATAAACATTTCGTTCAGTCACGATTACACCAAATGGGTGGCGCGTCAAATAAACTTTTCAGCCAAGCCCAAGTTGGTCTAGCCTTAAGTTACCTCTGTAGCCTGGCAGTCTAAGCTTTGGGGTTTTTATCATCTGAGAGTGCGAGTTCAATTTTTAAATAATGAAACATATAGGTACTTTGTAATATTCCACAGATTTGCGAGTTTCCATTTGGTTTAAACAATGCAAGCTAAGTTACATAATTGTCTATAAAGTAAGGTTATCACGTGTTTCAGAGGACAAAGGTATTATAGAGTTCATACCAGTCAATGCTTCTGCAAATGAAAAAATGTTGTAGTAAAGTCTTTCAATCCTAAAACCCACACAACAGAAAAAAAAATCTAGTCTCCTTCTAATTGGGTAATTATCGACCTGACCGCTGCTTCAATGCAGTTTTCCTCAACTACTATTATATATTCTGTGCTCCAACTTTAAAACAGTTTACAAGGCACGTGCTTATAACAGCTTATATCCATCAGGTGAACGCTTAGCGTTCTGTGCGGTTGTGACGTGGAGATAAACAGTTTGAACCCATGGCCTTTTCGGTCTAGCATTTTACAATTGCGCCACTGTGAAATTGTGGCTGGCTGGTTGCTGTTCGCTGGTAGCGGCTCGTGCTGCCCAGATCAGTGTTGCCAGGTTCTGGTGATTTTTCAACATTAATGTTGGAGTGAGATAAGTTTTTTGCAGTTATAGAAAGTAGGTTAGGTTTTATCAGGTAGAACCAGTTTACAGAAAAGAGGGCTTTTGAGATCAGTTTTCAAGAAGATAAAAGTTAATTACTGAAACAGTTTTTATATGAGGTGTAAAATGTTTCAGAATTTTCAATTTATTTAGCCGTGAATTGTAGTTTAAAGTGATGCACTAAATTATCTAAAACTGACTGCGATTGATTAATTATTAACCTATAAAAAAGACTTCTTTCTGCTGAGCACTCTTCGTGAATCTCGAAAGAGATCAAAATAGGTTAGTATTTATTTAAGCCTTGAAAACTGTTTTCTTCTAGCAATAGCCTAGCTAAACTCGCAACACTGGCCACTTTTATTTATATTGCTTGTAGTGCGGGAGCGATCACGAGCGCGTAATTGATGCTCTCTCCGCGCGTGCGCGTGCGCAGAGTAGACTGAGAGCTTATACGCTTTTAGAAAACGTGCCTTTAACATCTGAAAGTAGGTCCAATTTTAAGCCTTTTGCGCACTGTAATAGGTTACGTGCCTTTTGACATATGAAATAGCTTCAATTTGAATGAGTTGTAATTTTGACAAATAATCGGTAAAATAATGTTTAAACACTAAAATTGTTTCATTGGTTCTATCTCTTTCGACAATATTATTTGTGTGCAGCGCAGCATACCTTCTGTTTAAAGTTGTGATTTTTGGAGTAGGGCACTTTATTTTACGGCTTTTATTTTTTTAATGTAGATAATATTTAGCTTTCTGTATTATTTGCGAATGAATAAATATTAATTCTTTTGTAGGTTTTTGCTGCCAGCTTGCCTGGTTATGTTTTGGTGAAGCTTACACTCAAAGCATTATTAAATATTAAAGAACTGAAAAGCTCGCTAGCTCTCCGACTATCACCCGTTATACAGCCCAGAGTCTGAGCCACGCGATACCATTACCTCTAATAGATAAATATTCGTCTCGCTTCTCCTTCTTGACAGCTGTTCAATCTACGTTGAAAAAGAAAAGGTTCTTTGGTTATGCTACAGATTACTGTGCTACGGGGCTTTAGAATAATAAACATGTACAAATTTCTAGATCTGTTTTTATTTCGTTTGGCATTTATTTCTCTTTTTTAGGATTCTGTACCCAAAGGGTAAAAACGGGACCTTATTACTGATACTTCGCTATACGTCCGTCTGTCCGTCCGTCAGTCACCAGGCTGTATCTCATGCACCGAGCTAAACAGTTGAAATTTTCGCAGATGATGTATTTCTGTTGCAGCTATAACAAAAAATACTAAAATAAATATTTCAGGGGGGCTCCTACAACAAATGTGTTTTTTTGCTCTTGTTGTATAATAGTACGGAACCCTTCGTGCGTGAGTCCGACTCGCACTTGGCCGATTTTTTCTTTTTTAGTTCTTCTCTTACGTTAAATGTTTAAGTACGACCACCTGTTAATTAAGTAGTTCTATTTTTACTACTAATTAAATCGGTATGTCTCATTTTAATAAGACGTGAAAAACTATAAAACCACAGGGCACTAATGAAATTATAACAAGCTCGGAATATAACCTGGTTAGATACATCTCAATTTTACATTTGATAGGCCAATAAAAATCTACTTAGATGTAAAATTATTGCTTAATATTACTAACTTTGTACTAAGTGGTCCAACTGCTATATGTACAGTAGCAGTAAGTGTCATATTATTTAAGTATTGATTATGATAACACTATAAAGTAAACTTTAATTTGCATATTACATTGTTACCGTTAAGATTGTGACACTATGGTAGAAATCACAATTTGAATCATATAACTTTTGATAAAGTTGATGGAAACAATACTCGGTTTGGTATTCCATATTTTTGACATTCTAGACTAGTCTCGAACCAAGTTAAACAAAATGTGAAAGAAAAAAGCAAATGGAAGGTGCATCGTGTGATCTTAGCTTTCCATTAAATGGACGTAAAAGATTTTGGGTATTTTGACAAATTGCACACTCGATTTTGGTGTATTTCTTGTCACCTACTTTGAGACGTAAGTGCTAAAAGGGTTGTCTCTAAAATATTTATGTTTTCGAGAGGTCCTCTTTTTCGTTTCTGGCAGATGCCTTCATAGGAGTGTATTTCTGAAAAACTGTATTGTATTTACAGTTTAGCGATTTATAGAACTCAATCATCAAAATTAATACAATAAACAAACATCTTGTCATGACCATAATTAATTCTCTCAGTGTCAGTATTTTAATTTAAAAAAATGAATTTGAAAAAAATAAAATACAAATTGTATTTCTTTTTCAATTTTTTCACAACCCTAGAGGTGAAGATGCGAGTATAGTAGGCCACTGAGTGGTCTCAAATTGACCAAGTTTCGATCACGTCAAAACAATTTTCGATTGTTTGTCGATGCGCGATAGAAAATGCTTCCAATTTCATCAAATTCCAAGATTCGTGAGCAACTAAAAGGCTGATTTCTCTTACTTTATGTTCTAAAAGCACATAAATCGTTTTTCTTGTACCTTGTATTGTAACGTATTTTTATATTTTTACATAATTATTGTAAAAGAATTAGGATGTGGCTCACTTTCGTGTCAATTTCCTTGTTCCTCTTGGAATTTTGATTGTATTTGGTTTTATGCGAGTCAAATTAATTTATGCTTGAAAATTTTCGCAGTATTTCTTGGCCATACAGCTGGCTTGCATGCAAAGTCATTAATAAATCACATAACATTGGTAAGCTAGATTATAAGTCTTGTACAGTCCGCTCCGACTGCTGCTGGTACACTTCCGCTCGGTAATTGAAAACGTATCCGCTCCACATATTTTCTCTAAGAAATGTACTTGGAAGCGCCGTAAATGTACACTGGGATGTATGTACAGGGTGTACATAAAAGAACGGGATGTACACTGAGTATATCTTTCAAAGCCCGATGGAAGATAATCAGATGGAAAATCAAAATTGAGTTTGCTGGCAAAAGCCTAATTATTTATTATTATTATTTAAAAGCCTGTGGTGTCCAACTGCAGGGCAAAGGCCTCTCTCCCTTCCTTCCATTTTTCGAAAGAAGTGGCGAGAAACTAGACGCATACTTGACCGAAAGGCGAGAACTGGCACTAGATCGCGAAAAAAAACCCTAATAAGCTATGATAAAACAAAAATATTATTAAGTTTCTTAAAGAAAAATCCAAGAATCCAAGAAAAACTGTAACTGCACGTTATTTGATTATGTAAGTACATAAAAAAATAACAGTGTTAAAAATTACACAAAGATCCGACATCTATGATGATTTGATAAGGTATTAATTATTTGTAAAACTTATTAATGTTCTTGATTGCTTTTTCTATACTCTACTTAACTCCTTTGTTTTCACCCTGTACATATTACAGGTAATCATACCAGATCTACGGCCAATCATTTGAAGAATTTCCATTAGAAAACAGAAGGTTTGGATTTATGACATTGTAAAATTTCAATGGTTTTCGTGGAAAAGACATCCAATTTAAGCATTAGCAGATTAGCTGATGTGATGATCTCTTCCTGGGTGCATTCCTTAGTCCATTTTTACGGCTCCCGCAGAAAGAGAAACGTTAACATTATCATCAGCTCATTATACGTCCCCACCGAAAGGCACGAGACTACTCTGGAATAGGGCAATCGGGGGACCCAGTACGGATTGGTCGACTTCACACACATTATTCAATTTCTTCATAAGTGTGTGCAGGTTTTCTCGTGATGTTTTCCTTCAAATCTTGGAACTTGTTGGGTGTATTGTAGAATACTTTACTTGAAAGCTGCAAAACAGTACCATGGCTAATATAAAACTAGTCTAGATACAGAAATGAAGCAACTGCATAATCAGAATATCACGTGAATGTGTTCATTCCGAGTTATATCTCTATTCGAAACAAGTATCGATAAAAAGTCGATATGTACGCAAATTCGATTACTGGTAGCTGATGTTAAGTTAGTATGGCCCGTATTGATAATCAGCACTTGAGACTGACAGCTTTGAGTTCGTATCAGAAATGTTATTTCAGTACAAAACGGCTTGCCAAATCAATGTTGTCAATTGTTTTACGATTTTAATTTAGTAGAAATAAATTATCTCCTGAAAGAAATTCCTGGCGGAAGTTGTTCGGTTTCGTTGACTGAGCAAACCCTTTATGTTTGCGGAAAGCTGTCCCTTACACCCGGTATATATGATTGGGTGCTTAAAAAACATCTGTATCTGTACACTTTCTATTGAACACCAATTGTCACGTTAACCACGAGAATGAACCGAGCTTCAAAACCGCGAAATATTCAATTGTAAGCAACCGCAAATGGCGCGAATCCGCTGCTTTCGATGCGTCGTCTGCGCGGGCGCAGAAAGCGCGCTAGATTCTCGGTGTTGTTTGATTACTGACCGCTATATAGGGTGCTACAAACAAACTGGATCACTATCGTACTCAGATTTAAAAAAAAGTTTTTTTTTTTGTATACACGCTGCAAAAGTATGATGGACTATTTAGGTAAATAATTAATCCTCGAAATCTGTGACGAAATCGCTTTTTATAGGGATTTTTTCTTTATCAGAAAAAGAGCAACCTACAACTTCATCACATGATAATGATAAACCAGTCTCATACTTAAGTTTGCTACTCATATTTTCTCACTCGGTAAGTAAAACTATGCAGATTCAATGGGAAATTAGAGATTAGCAAAGGTTTATACGGATTAGAAGCTGGTTTCAGTGCGTAAGTAGGAAATCTGGTCGACGGACTAGATGCCTACTTAATCTTTTAATATAGAACATTCTTATAAGATGGTTGGTATTCTACAAAAAAAATACGAGTTGAACTTAAATCCAGAAAGAGGCAATTTAAAACAAGCAAATCTCAGAGAAAATTTATAGCTAGCCTACTATTGAACGGATTTATCTTTTGTTTTTAAAAATTTTGTTCAGAGTATGCATGGCACCCAGAATCACGCATTCTTCTAATCAATTCCTACACATAAATAAAGCTCTGATATCAGGGTTCATCGGGTCGATTGACTCGAAACCCACTCAACAGAAGAAGAAGAATAAAAATGTCCGATTGGGATACACTTGAACTCAAAGATCTTTTAGTCCAATATTAAAACAAGTTTCTCAAAAACAATACTAATTTACAAAAGCCACTCATGTAGCCGTCTAATTATGTAGTCGCATAACAAAAGAAGCCCGCCTCGGGGTAGCAGCTAATAGAATATAAATTATGCCCAGATGCAGTGAGGTATTTTATCATGCCTTAGGAGAAAACATCGATTTCTCTGTTGTGTTGTAGTCGATAAGGCCGCCTATCTACTTTATCTGAGAGCAAGGACTGTGTTTTGAGAAGTTGTGAAGTTTGGTGAGAAAGTGTGGGATAGTTATTCTACTAGTTTACATATTTTGCTTAAAATATTTGACAAAGGAAAATTCTCCAAAATTGCTTGTTTTGTCAATATTTTTTCTTTGATGAGTAATCCTTGCACACCACTTACGTACTAACCACCCATGCGTAATGACGACGACATTTTGACATGGAGGCCAAGTTTTCCCTCTTATGATAAATTCAGGTGCTCCAATATAATGTAACAAGAATAAATCAAATCTAACATAATTGTCCAAGTTCTTGGAAATAAAAGATTTCAAATCTTAATTCTGATATGTCGCTTTATATGTTTTCGCTCACTTTGCAGCCTTGATACTATTCAGTTATAATTCATTCAAACTTTAGAACTAATATCTAACTTCCATTTTCAATCAAACCTATTAATATTTGTCGTCAATTAAATTGTTGAGCAGTGCACTATCATTACTGATGACAGATATTATACAGTACAAATGGTAGGTATATACGAAACCAGTAGAATGTATTGCGATTATAAATTAACTCACATTTACAGTTTTTAATTGGGTTAAGTTTTTTTCAGAGGTTAGGTTAGGTTGTGTTAAAACTCTTTGGTTTACAATATGCAACACCCTGGCCGCCTTTTTATATGTCTATATTTTTGGACTTGAATTGTGAAGTTCGATGCCACTCACTCTGAAAATAATATGGTTCACAGTAACACTGCGTATTATTTAAATCTGCTATTTTACTATCTACAACGTTAGTAATTATAGGTTGGGCCTAAGATCTGAACTACCCCATTTGTTTTTAAGAAAGAATTTTTGCTATACCGGAATGTCGTATTTGTACGATTATAATAAATATTTCTGTGAGTAACGTATAACAGACAAAGGTAACTTTTTACAGTTATTTAATTTCGAAAACTTAAATCCTGAACGCAAATGAAACCGCAGATTGATTAGCAAGTCTTCAATAAAACTTAAGCCGGTTCTATAAGTTATAATTATAACTTATGAACATTATGATTGATCATGATTGGCTATTTATCGATTTCAAAGCCGCTTACGGAAATTACTAGTTAATTCGTGGCTAAACATAACAATTTTGCTTGATAAGGCATATAAAAGTTGACATATATATTTGTACAACATTATGAGTTATGACGCGGAAGTCGTTTAACAGTCAGTTATTTGTTCTGTGTCATAAATTTGACTGTTTCAAATTTGATGTATAAAAAAAATAATCGCTTTGATTGAGTCAATTTATAAGTAGGATAATTTTATCCTAATTTTAAATACGTTTAAAAATAATAATATCAAATAAATTTAAATTTAAAGTTTCAGAATTATTATATGCGTAAATTCATTTATTATAGAGGAGTTTTACAGATTTTACTGATATTGACTTGTTTAGTTTAGAGTATCCGGAAATAGTTTTATAATAGTTGGTTAAGCTTACATTTATAGAAAACTTTCATAGAATTATTTTCCGTTTACTCTAATAAATCCATTAGTACTTTGTTCTCTAAAAAATAAAAATGATTTTTAATCCTCTAGTTAAAAAATAATAATAATATTACCGTAAGTTTTGATAACAAAACAGTAAGTAAAGTAGGTATAGTAGAGTAGAGTAGAGTAGAGTAGACACCTAGGCAATAATATTAAAATTGTAGCAACTTTGATTGCCAGTTATTTTCTTGCTGCTAATGATGTTAATGATGGCAGAGAAGCTCCCATTACGAGACCAGATGGCACGGATCAGCCGGAACGCAATGCAAACAACTTGACTAAGATCTATGATATACTGGATAAGCTATGATAAAAAATAAGATAAAATAGCTCCACTAGCTGTTGCCTGTTACCGATACGTAAAAATAGTTTCCCAAGTTCCTATTTACTTGAAGAGAATTCAGTATTATCAGAATGATGTCTGCTACCTATACATTATTATGTAATTGAAAATATAATTAACATTTAAACAAGTGCAATTTTAAGATCACTGTTAAAATGCACATAACAATAATGTACAAATGTTAACTTTCTTACCTACTTGGATTTTGGATAATATTATTAAAAGTTTACAAAAGAGGTTATTTTAAATACAGTTTCTGATCATGTAAATAAATGCTTAAAAAACCTTTAAAATTGAGAAGTAAACCTAATTGCAAGTGAGAGCAAAAATTTTAATAAAAATTTAATAGCGTGCAAATTAACGACGTTAAAATTACACTTTCAATGTCGTTATAACAAGCCAAAATGTATACGTTAAATTTAATAACGTGTTTTTAATAACACGTATTTATTTTACAAATTCAATTTTTATAATCCCATCTAGTTATTATAGTTCCATGTTCAGAGATCGCGTGACAAGGGGTCATTATATACGTGTGTCAAAATTAGTTTTTGACCTCAAGAGATTAAATATAATGCTGCTTTGTACGTCTCTTCCTCTCGCGTTTCATTTGTTATTGTTTGTGTTAATTTGGTTAGTGAATAATGGGAGCCATACATTACAATACAAGTGAGGAAATTAAGTAACGGAGAGTAAATATTTGTTTTTACGTGATTTGAGACTAGAATGATTTTTGGTTTAGTTTTTAATTTAGTGAGCAGGGTATAGGAGGATCCTGTCAATATTCCTTCATAGAGGTATGTGAAGTTTAAGTAATAATTTAAAAGATTAGGTAACCCAAAAACGTAAAAATCAGTTTTTGGATTATAGTGAATCCGCAGTCAACATTTTTTGACTGTCTATAATATGGTCCCCTTTATCTTATCTACATTAGAGTGTACTCTACAAAAATTAATCGCCAGAGGAATTATGTTAGGGTCACCTTCTTCGTTGATTGGACTATTCCTTACTCCACTTTCATACATGTTGTACATAGAGGGCGAACACGATACAGGGTCTTACACGCTACAGGGTCCCAACGAGCCCTGGTAGCGGCTAATCGCAGGTCACGGCTTGTACCCGCCGGCTGCCCACCACGTTTATTATAATAAGCTCACCGCACATATAGGGTGTTACATGCAGGAGTCACTACTTACAACAGGAGGCTAATATGTAACTTCGATGTTTAGGGACTGCAATGCAACTAAACATTAATAACAGGTGAGGTAGGGTAATTGACAAAATCAACGACGGCTTACTATGTTTTTAGGGTTTTTAGAGTGTGCTGGTATGTTTTCGTTTGTTTCATTGTTGATATAGTTTTGGGTCATTTCAAAACTGATCTAGAGTCAATAGTCTAAACCCTGTATTACCAAAAAAAAAAAAAAAACTTAGTAGCTTCCACTCATAGCGATCTAAAAAATAACCAGTCACTAAGTTCGCCGCTTAAGACAAGAGCCGTGTTAGCCTGGATGGTTAAGGCGTTGGGACGATATTCCAAAGATGCTGGTTCAAATCCTGTCTGCAGTTGTTTTTTTTTGTTGTTTCTCATATTTTAGAAAAAAAAAAATATCTTTATTGCAAGAAAGTTACAATTAACAAAGGTAAACGGGTTTAGTTTAACTTTTACAATGTTACCTTTTGATACTGGTTACAACATCCTATATAATAATTATGAACTCTGCCCATCGCCCGCCTCGCTGGCATTCTATTAGCTACTCGGTACTATATTAATTTTCTTGGTAATGCTTTGGGTGGGGAAGTTAATTTGAACTTTGAGAAGTACGTGATTCTATAATCGCCTAATGGCAATTGTAGAATGTTTTTTTAGTGCTTCCGTAGTAGTCGTTTTTTCTGTAGTTTAGTATTTTAAACCTAGTGATAAAAATATTCTTTCAGTATCCGACTACCCAAGTGGCATGTCAAAGTATGTAAACAGTTCGGAATCATCTGACATATAAAATACTCTACCTATCCAACATCAGGAGATCGAGACCGTGGGTCTAGTAACTTTGTGTACTGGTACCTCTATCTGTTTTTCTACAAAGTGTTTTTTTTTTCAAAAGAATTTAGATTGGTGTCTACGCTCAAAACTCGTGAAAATGCTAACGATTCGTGGAGAGCATTACTAAACTAAATCTTAACCAAAATTTTTGCCGTCCTGTTTACAGGTGACTATTTTAGTCAAGATTTAGTGATTTTGTGCACTTAAATCTAAATGAATCGACATCAATATCAAAGAAAACCTATTCCAAATTGTGTTACTCTATATCTAACATCAGCGGCCGTTGGCCATGATACAGCACATGCATTACACGGTCCGATGTATCAGCATCGCATGGCAAATGACCGGAGAGATTTCCGAGGAATGTCTCCCGATCGTCACCAGGTGGAAATTGGAGCAATTTCACAAGAACTCGCTCGCGGTGAAACAAGATCGTGGACGGGCAGTTAAGGTATTAAGTCAAATTTTCTGTAGTGTAGTATGTTAGTGTTGATTGAATAAAGATGAAGATGGGTGACTTTTTGCATATTGATATGTACCTACTTGGATTTTGGATTTTATTATTTACCACTAGATTTTACAGCGAAAAGCTTATTCATTTGTAATTATATTGCAAGTATTAATGATACTATTTTTTTTACATTTCTTAAGCTTTTGTGAATTTAATTAGACATTAAAGTCATATTTTACAACTTACTATGTCTGATGATTACGAAGAATCAGGTACTAATTTGAAAATAAGCACTAATTCAGGTATTACGACTTGTAAAACGATACTAAAACCATCAATCTTAATTATCAAAACTCAATTTATCGTCAATAATTTTATGACCAGTTGAAGCTTCTGGATACTCTTAGGCCCGTATTTATAATCAGCTCTCAAGACTGACAGCGAGTTTGAGTTCGTATCAGAAATGTCATTTCAGTACAAAATGGACTGTCAAATCTACACTTAATATTGCTCTCAATCTTGAGATCGCTTTATAAATACGAGCCTTAAGATTTGAGTGGTTATTAGTCTATTCAACAGATGTCCAAGATATCAATGATATTTTGATGAATAGTGCAAGTTTTGGATGATCTACTAGGTAGCTGAATAGTTCGTCGGTTGTAGTAATAGGTAAAGTTGCAAGCATTGGGCGCTTTTCCACTAGACGGCACGTCCACGGCAACGGCAACGGCACGGCGACGATCACGTGACAATACCTATGGGAATCGATGACATGCCGTGCCGGTGCCGTGCTGTCAAGTGGAAAAGCGTGTCATATAATTTGATTGATTTTCATACATTGTCTCTTCCACGGTATCGTCGACGATACCGTGCCGTTGCCGTTGCCGTGGACGTGCCGTCTAGTGGAAAAGCGCCCATTCACTGATATAAGTTATTTAAGAGTTTCATAGAAAAGATAGTTAGCCGAATGCCGATGGATTGGAAAAGAATAGCTATCCGCCTGGTCGGATATTGTGGTGTTACAAAAGTATCAAATATTGTGCAGTTCACTGTGAAAACTTCGAAACCGCGTTTCAGGACTTGTCTTAAAATAGTGACATGTATGTGCTAATATACTTTGGCTATTGATAGACTGTACGCAGTTGTAAAGCTTAGTACTTACCTATTAGCGCTTCGACGTGGTAGCGTGGTATAATCTCATTTGCGGTAGACAGCTTGGCGGCGGTGTTTTAACTCTGAAACAAAGGATAACGATAAATTAGTTAAAAAAATAAAGCATTAGATAGATATTTAGCTACTTCCACTCAAGTGATGGTAAGTTATGCAATTAGTTGAGTGCACCGCTCGCCCACAAATAAATGCACATTGTAAGTACAGGAAATGCAACTGCACCACTAATAACGAATCTCTCGCGCAATCGCGACGCAAAATAACTCCCGATTCTATAAAAAAGAAAGACATTTGGATGTAAACGTATTTTAAAGAAATAACATCGATCCATTAGTATTTTAGACATATAGTTTTATTCACAACTTCTAACAAAGTCACGTCTTCCAACAAGAAACTCATATTAATTGAATTGTGGTTTTCGCATTTATCACACTTTGTAACAGAAGAAATAAGGATGACTCTGCTAAAAATAGAACCTATTGACGTCAATAGATAAATACTAGCATAAACTACCATTTATAATCATAAGGAGCTCTTAGAAAACATCAATACTTTATGAGATAGCTATAATATTGCCTATTGGCTATAATATGTTCCAAAGAAATTGCAATAACTTCATACCATTGAGGATGTATAAAGATACCGTTACGAATACGTACGAAGTACGTCTGTCTATCTTTACCGGTTAAGTATTACCATGGTATTACGGTTGAAATGAGCCATCTTCTGCGTAACAGCAATTGCCAACCCAAAATAGGAATTTGAGATTTAGTTGATTCCTATATTAAACTATGATGCTGGGCCGATATTTTTTTACAAACAGTCGCTTCTAAAATTAGCTAGAAAGCGGACCCCAGCTTCAGGCCGGGAAGACGCTAGGCATAGAAGAAGAAGTCGTTTTTAAAATTACCCCTTACGTATTTTCAAAATTTGCGAAAAATTTCATAATGCTGCTTCTTCTTCTGTCGTATGGGTTTCGAGTTGATTGACCCGAAGAACCCTGTTGGCAGAGTTTTTAAACCGATTAATAGCACAGCTAAAAGGCCTCTGACATGGTTTCTGTAACTACCTACCACTATTAATTACAGCGACCAGTACTGACAGCTTAACGTGCCCTCCGATGCTGCTGATGTTCATTTATTACTTATGTATGAGTATGGTACGAGTACCTACGTGATACAACAACATACGCAACGTTCAAAAAATAATCAGTTATTAAGATGTAGATCGACAGAATTATTACCTACATCATCGGGCTAATTTTAGATTGGATAACTTTAGTGTACCACATTGTACCTTATACTGACCCACAAGCGCAATTCTGGCATAGGTAATAATGTTATGACAACAATAATCAATGCTACCTCCGATGGCAAATGATGCTTGTTTGGGAGCATAATAACAGTGATTGGCGAAATAACTAATAACAGTTTTTTACAAATAATAAGCCCACATTGCGAGACGTAAATTTCATCGCCAACCGAATCAGGGTTGCTCAACCGTCGGTCGCTGTCGACGTCCCCAAATGTTTTCCTTCTTGCGACAATGAGCTGCTATTATTTCACGATAACAATTGCAAAAGAGGCGGTAAATTAGAAGCATCGTGACAGTCCTGCGAGTCCGCTTCTAGAAATCGACAATCGACAATTAATTGCGCGATCTTTGATCCGTTGCCAAATGTTGGTGGGCCCTGCTATGCATTGTGGGTTCGTAGGAGAAATACGCCTAATTAATATTCTAATTTAAAGTAGGCTTGTGAATTTACGATGTTGGCGTGTTTGATACTATCGGTTTATTGGAACAATGATTGATAACAACTATCAATTTCATTTGAAACTTCTGGTTTGTAGGAAGGTAAAGCTGATAGGATAATTTGTAGATATACCTAACATACTTTTGCATGATCTTAATGCTATTTACTGGATAAGGGAATATGCCCATCATACATGATCTATTCTCAAGTTTTTATAAATAGAGGGAAATTTTATGCAGTATGTATTCCCTGTGAATACTAAACGTTGTACTGAGCTGAAGCTTTCCGGATTCCAAGTAAAGAGTATGGTTCAGAGGCTCATATCCTGGCCAAGGAGTTTTAGTGACTCTTTTAATAGGTAAACGTTGTTGCTCGAGGATTTTGTTTCAATTCTTAATTTAAAAAATATAACGTTCATCTAGCTATTTAAATAAGAATAGATCTATTAAATCTGTAGAGCAGGCAGACGCGTGGCATATAAATGTGGCTTCACATAAACCCATCAATAAAGCGAGGCTGCGACATGCGCCAGCGCATTAAAGCCACCAGCTAATCGATTTTACACTATACGATGATTATTTTCCGTCTCTCTTATATAAATTGAAACAAACATGATAACTTCACGTTTTACTCCATAAAATGGCAAATCATACTGCATTTTTTAGCACGTGGTGATAAAATAAAAACTTGTTTGAAGATTATCTGTGACTTCACGTGATATTTTATATTTGGTGATAGTTTCAAATAAAATACATAAACAAGCAATTAAATATCGAGAAAGTACAACAATATGCCATATTTTATCATCTCAGTGTCAAGTAAACCACCGACACTCAGTTTTTATGGTTAGCAATTACAATTAACATAATAAAAACCATTGAAAGTGATACTTAACATTTACTGACAAAATAATTGTCACTAATAAAAACACTTTCACTTGCAGCAGAGTAATTTAAATAAGCAACAAGCTCCAGAGACAACTAAATGCTAAGTAAACAGTAAACTACTCATTACGTCTTCTTACTGAAAATGTTTAGGGATTTGACATTTTACTAGACTCAGTCTTTCGCGAAATCCCTGGTTTCGTCATCTCCCTGCGACATATACATAGAAAAAAGAAACAATCTGAAGTCACATCTACGCTTCGATCATTATGTTCAATATTCTCCGCACCGTCTATATTTCATCACAGATGATACATAATACAGATTGCTTAACAAGATAGATATTTTCATACAGCATAAGCATCGCACGCGCTCATTCATGATCTCAAACGAAGGCTTCATAGCGAAACAAAGCCGTAAACAATTTGTAGCGACCATTAAGAATGACTATTGAAAAAAGGCAGGCAGATAATTGGGGACACACTGTTCTGAAGGATGATGGACATAACATCAAAATATAAAATGTTAAAGTTATAAATAAAATAACCAAATTTCAGGCTCGATTCCTTTAATGACTACTGAAAGACTAAACTGCATGATCTTGATAATTTAATGTACAGGTTGTCATTACTGGCCGCATACATTAAAATACCAAGACCAAGACTCACTTTGGGTCACTGAGCTAGCGGAGTAAGTAAGTATACATTAAAATAAAAAATATGAGTCAAATAAATTTGATCATGATTTGATTATTATATCGATTATAGATTTAAAAAAAATGTATTAAGCTACGATTCTTGTTTAGTTTGCATTCAGAAATGAATTCATTTATGTTTGTTCATTAGTATAATTTTTGGCAAATTATAATATATAGTATTTTTTGAAAGTCGATTCTGTTCGATTCTTGATTTAAATTTTTGCAAAGTCGCAAATAAAATTGAATATAATTTACATCTTAGCTCGCTGTTCTATAGAACAATGTGTACAGTTTGTTACATATCAAACACAATAGGTGATGATTCGTACACAAAGCGCTGGGAGCTTCATTATTAGTCCCCGAAGATTGACGACAGTGCAACTTGTCGATTAACGAGGTTAAGGTCTTCTTGTATGGGTTATTCAATAACTGGGTTGTTCGCATGAACTAAATAAGAACTAAAGCGGATTTTATTGAACTTGATATTCATAAGTAAAATGCTTCAGTTCGAAATCTAACAGTAGCTTTGTCTCTCATAGGTTTCTGTTAAATTAAAGAAAATGAAAGTTAAAGAAAAAAAAAATGACATCTGAAATTAGTTTTTTAGTAAAGTTTTAGTTAAGGTATCTAACTAAAGTCTTTTCACTTTTCTATTCTATTATTGTTGCTTCACTGAAAAAGTAATAAATATTAAAAATACGATAGTAGGAAGAAGAAAAATAATGTAAGTATATATTTTCATTATCAGTTGTACGATTTAACTCATACTTATAAGTCCATGTCTGTCAATTTTTATCATGAAAAAACATACTTAAAGGGACGGCAATTAATTTTAGTTAAGATTTAGTCAAGTCGTGTTTTTACCGAATTGACCCGACTGTCTATAAAAAATGCAGTAAATTTGGTAATTTCAAAACTGAAACTAAGTATCCCATGACTCTTCATTTGTAATTTAGACCATACTATTCAATAAGGGGGTTATTAAGGTTATCCAATAACCTCTAATACAATGGTATAATAACCCATGAGCCAACTATTTAGGCAATTATGTGTAATTGTGTGAAGATTCGCACAATTATGTCACTATACAAAACATATATCGTGGTGTGTGAGACGTTTAGACATTGAAGTTGAAAAGATGATACAGTAGCTTAGAAACTAGGTTAAGAGTTCGCAATGGGTGTATACAGTTGTTTATATTTACTTTGTTTTGAAAAGACTGGAATGCAACTTCTCTGATTTTATATACCTACCTTACCTATAAGAGTTTTTATCACAGAACCTACATAATCAATGTCAATAATATTCTGTGAAATAGTGTTAAATCCTATTGGTGTAATAGAGGAACAAGTTTGTTTTTTTTAGGTGCAGCAAGTAAAAGCAAAAGTTCCGACTGGTGCCACCTATCCACACAAAAAAAATACTCAAAAATTAAAAAGTTTAAAAACTTCAGATTTCAAACTATTAAATGCAATACCCTCGTCATAATATTCATAATTATAGTACTATTTTTAGTGTTTTTAAATTGCACATAAATTTGCATTTTCTCTTGTAACAGTCTACCTACTCATTATTCTTGCAATATTTTTCAAACACTGAAGACATAAAAAACAACGCAAGGCCGCAGCCCACAAACAGCTCGTTTATAACTACACAATAGACTTTGCTCCAGATTATATGGGCCTTTTTCTAAAACTACTATTCGATGTACACTACTTAGTCAGTAAGTTTTCAGGCTACTAGAAGGATTACTGCACTAACCGCGCACGCAATGTACACCAAACTGTACTTGTTATTTGTAACTTTATGAAGCGGGCCGATGATACCTACAATTACGGCTTAGAACAGTGCTCGAGCCGAAATAACGATAATTAAGCTTTAGCTGCTTCAAATACGACCTACAAGGCATTTTATTTTGCTTGAAATTACTGGATTTAATAATAATGTTCGAGTGATGACAATGTTGAAGATTTTGATTATGACATTTAAGTTAAATACCTAAAGTTTCTTCTTGGAAAAATTATGTAATTTTTGATCCAATTTCTTTGATAAACCAAAATATTTACTTGATATAAAAATACTTCCGTGACGAAGAGCTGCATAGAATTTAAAACAGCTTCTATTTCAAGACAAAACTTTGATGTCTCTATCTCTACAACAATGTACTTAGTTATCCTATCTGAAATTCTGCACAAAATTTATAAGACGCTCGTAGCAGAAACAGATTCTCAGTCCAACACAAAAAGTATACAAGTATAAGCTTTGCTATAAGTATGTTTGTGTAAAAAACATCAATATTATACGTATTTGAGTTACCATAAAATGATGTTAAATAGTCAAGGTGCGAATAACATTGACAGATGATATATAAAGACATTATAAATCAAACCGTTTGACATGTTAACAAGCTTGGGGACTGTTCTTGGGAAGTTATTTAAAAAAAATCCGCATAGGTGGTATCCCGCTGTTGGGAAGGTATTTAAAAATGTTTTCATGCTCGATACTGTTGATCTTATTTGGTTGTATCCGCATACATCTATCCAGAACGTTGACAAGTTGCAACATCATCATAATTATGTTGTATTTATAGCTGGGGATAATTTTACTATTGATTCTTTTGCTCTTTTTTTTATATTTGAGTTATTGTGACATAAGTAACATTATTACTACATTGATGAAGTACGGACTCAGCAACTTGTAATATTATATCACTTTGACACACATTAATTGAAATCATTGGACCTCCAGGTGAAGTGCGTTGCATTCTGTGATTATACTACTAGTCTCATAATGTTGTCCCTTTATTGCTAGAGAAGACTATACCTAATGGTAATCATAAGTAGTGCAAACGTCACCAACTAATGTTTGTTATGCTAGTTAAAGTATCATTAATTTTTTGCAAATTTTAGAGTAAGATTTTAAAGTCGTTCACATGTTTAAATCGTTTTAAGTTTATTTCAAAATAAGATCACGCCCAGTTTCTTCACCGACACACGTTTTTATTATCGAAGCCGAAATTGTATCAAAAATTGGTATAACAGTTTCGGCACAGAATTAAATAAAGCCATTTCTTAGTAATAAACATAATAAAGCCGATATCCTCCGAACGGCCTTTTATAGCGAGGTAATATCATAATTGTATGTATGTGTGTACAATATCATAATTGCTGTCGATGGGCAAAAGAGAAGGGAACGTTCGGTCATTTTTTGACGACTCTTTGCGATTTTTACAACATTCGAAAGTGTTCTTATGTAATACAATTTCGAAAAAATCCTCGAACTTTGTTTAAATAATGAAGGAATGTTTTAAATATTGCCACCCTTAAAACTTTTAAGATTTTTGATAAGATTTTATGTCATATTTGTTTTATGTTTAATTGAGGTGTAAGTGAGGTGTAAATGTAAATGGAATTCGACAAATAGGTAATGCCTATTTTCAAACAACATAAATGGTGACTAATATTTATAAAGATTATTGTTGGCTAAGGACTTCATCATTTATTAATTACTAGCTTTCCGCCCCGCGGTTTCACCCGCAGCTAAGGGTTTTCCCGTGGGATTGAGTTCCCGCGCTGTTCCTACCTTCAAAATTAACGGAATTCCCATACAAATTTCCATCCCCTATTTAACCCCCTTAGGGGTGGAAAATACAAAAACGCTGAAACACGTGTTCATTATTTTTTAATTATTAGCCTAAATACAAAAAAAGAAGATCATACCTCCAAAATTTACGGAATTTCCATACAAACTTTCATCCCCTATTTAACCCCTTTAAGGGTAAAATATACAAAAACGCTAAAACACGTATTCACTGTTTTTTAATTATTAGTCTAAATACAAAATTTGAAGATCCTACCCTCAAAATTGACGGACTTTCATACAAACTACAAACTCCCTTTTTACCCCTTTAGGGGGGGAAAATCCAAAAATCCTTTCTTAGTGGGAGGTTACGTAATAGAAGGAACTTGCTCTCCAAGTTTCATCATTCTAGGTTTAGTAGTTTAGGCTCTGCGTTGATGAATCAGTCAGTCAGTCAGTCAGTAAGGACAAACGATTTTATAAGTTTAGATTATTACGTCAAACAGTACGATCGCCAAATAAAAAAAAACTGTTCCAAAGAATTCATTTCAGAATAATTCATTTCATTGAATTGCTTTGTAAAAGGAAAGGATACGATTATTGATTACGATTTTGGAGTCAAATGGGCTTTACGAGAAAAATGTGGGTCGTGGGAAGTTTTAAGGCATCCTTTCGCTAACCAACACAATAATACCTAATATCGGTATTAAAATGTACTATATCAAACTTTTTTTATAACGAAAGTTAAGTTTCTACATGAAAATTCTATATATTGATATTCAAATTTCAAACTCTATCAATACAACAAAGAAGACAATAATACTTACTCTATGTATTTTAAGACAAGTAAAAAAATAGAAAATATATGCTCATATGACGTCACATAAATATATGTCTGTAATTTAAAAAAAAGAATACCCAATGTGACGTCATTATTCCGTAAAGAAGTCCTACGTAAATTTCACGGAAACGATCTTAGTCACAGCATTGAGTTAGCGTATTTCCACGACTCTCTTATAAGGAAGCAGTGACGATTGCTCTCAGAATCACCAACTGTGTTTTTTATGGTCAATATTGAGATGAAACAAGGGAATCATGTTTTTTTTATGTCGAAATTGAGAGCAGAGGTGAAGATGGTGTGACGGTTGGTGACTTGGTGTGAAGGTTAGTCTGCAGTGGGAATGACAGCATTTAAAAGTTCAAAGCTCCTTAACGTGTATGCAGAATACTAAGAAAATTTATTTTGGGGCATTTTAAAATAGTTAATTATGAATCTTAGTTCTTAATCAGGTACTTCTCTACTAATAATAATAGTGCAGGCACAAGTACCTCAATATGTTCACAAAAATATCTTTGTGACATTGATCCCACATTCAGTAGAATAATTCAGACTGAATTACTAATACCAAATCAAATCTGGCAATCAAAATGGTGATAGCTTTAAAATAGGCACATTATGGGATACTTATCATATCTTTTTTTGCATAAATAACAATAAAATTTACTAAAAAAATCCTGGTCAAAAAATCGCTGCATAACTGTAATAACTCAACATACCTGCCTCAATTTTCTTAATGTGATGCCAAGGTCGCAAATTAACGCAATAAATTGCTTTTGCAAAATGTTAATGTCAAGAATTTTGAGCGAGGTCACTGTGGATTTTGGGAGGTTTCGCGAAAAGTTCATTGGGGAAGAGTTTTTGTAAAGTAAACATTGACAGAGAAGATTGAGAAGAGATAAAGGTAAATAAATAGAAGGCTCGCCTTAATATTATTATTAATCAGCTCTCAATTCAGGCAGCAATTTTAAGATTTTGACAGGAATGTAATTTGTATTACTTATTCTAATCTGGCTATCAAATTTATACACGATATCGCTCTCAGATTGACATTATTTGATCTATTAATAATTAACTCTTTGTATAGGAAATGGCATAAATTGGATAAAATTCAAACAAAATAAAAATATATTCAAATCTTTTCTCTACAGTCATACCTACACTAAAAGGTTTTTCTTACGTATGTAATAACCTATGATATCTATTAAACACGTAAATAATTAACAAAACATGTATGGTAGCCCGGCAGAATCCATTTAAACAAACAAAGAAAGCACGAACTTACATAAGAGATTACAATACGAAAATTATAATCAATTTCATAATCTTAACTAAACATTATAATCTAAGATCTCTCTGCCCTCACGATCCAGGCTGCTTGCTATGCGCATGTATAATTTTGATCGCATTACACATTTATGTATGATAAAGCACCCACGAGGAATGCGCGGTATCATAATGTAGGTATTATGATTTAGTATGTGACGACTTGAGTGTGTCACGAGGATTGAACAATGCCTTTGTTATGGAAAGTTAAAAAAATGTATTACAAGATATAAAACAATTAAAAATGCATTTATCCCGTATAAAAGACGTTTAGGACTGAACCAGCCAAACCGTGCATAGTAGGGTGCAGTTGCGTAAATTGACTCTACGCCTAGGAAAATCCCAACATTGGCAACTTCACCCTACTAGAGCCAAAATATTTTTCAAAAATTGCAAAGCATTATGGTAATTTATACAATATAGAATGTAATCTTGTGCATTAGCTTCACATTGTACACTGAATACCAACAAATAGGTATTTAAGTAGTCCTTGTACTTTACAAATAACTTAGTTAATGGATGTTCAAAATGCCCCAAGCCCAGCGGATGTTTCGTACTCTACCATGTGAATGCAACATTTTATTTTGAAAATATTAAAATGATGTTGTAGCTGCTATGCTAACACAAAAAAAAAAACAGATTGTACTAAGTATTTTTTCTACAGATGCAAAGATATATATGACGTAACTTGTATCTAGGTCGTCTTTTCATTGGTCGTTTACACTCTGCCTACCTCATTCAGTATAAAGGTGTGATTGTATGTATCTAGACCAGGAGCGAGCTAACCCAGAATTGATGACACTTGTATTTTCCACGTGTAAGTATTAATAGCAAATTAATTATTTGTTTTATTGGTAGCCAGTTTAGTGAAATAGGTTGACTTCTCTCAAAAGCAAGCAATCAGTTATTTTTTTTGTAATTTAATTCTTTATGTAACATCTCTACTGTAGTAATTATATTATAACAATGTTTTCCTGCATATTAATATCTAGTAGTTGTACATTGTAAAATGCAGAGAATGCAGAATATGATAATCTGTCAGGTGCATCGTTTGTTTATTAGCTTCATAAATATGAAAAAAAAACAACAACCGCATTTCAAAAACGTATAAAATGCCACTATAATGTTATCAATGTGCTTATCAGTACCTATCAGCAGCTGTTTACTGTTTTTTTTAGATCTATACATACATACATAAATCACGCCTTTATCCCTAATGCGGTAGGCAGAGCGAAAACGACCCAAAAGTCGTTCCGCCACGTCTGACAAGTTTTGAGGGTTATTCCAGATAGATATGTATATTGCTATACTATAGTGACAGGTTGTCAGCCCATCGCCTAAATTACAATACTGAAACCCTCGAATCCCTTAGCTGATTTTTACAGCATGCCCGGGAGGAGATGCAGCTGGCACATTCTATGTTTTTCTATCACTCCCAGTCCAGCATGGAAGTTTTTTTTAGATCTATGCTGTCCAGAAAGTCTACAGAATAAAGGTGCATGTCTAATGTTTCCCTTCCTTTTGATATCATCATCAGTTTGAATAGCTTTTTCTGGTATTTCAATTTTTTTTTAATATAAGAAACTAAAGAATTAGTATGTTAATCAGTAAAATTTAGTGCAATATCAGTTTTATTCAACCTTGTTCTTTTAAAGCAGATTAATTTTAGCGTGCAACGTAACATTTTTCGCACAGTCTCATCCGCTATTAGTCACCGACTGGTTTGACTTCCTCCGAGGATGTTGCTCCACATTCATTCATTAAATTGTCCAAAAAATATTCAATCGTAAAGACGATTTTTATATTGCGACACGTCTATCTAAATGTAAGTGAAGTGATGAGCAGTTGTAGGTCAGCACACATGTAGGATTTTGTGTGTGTGGGTGTGATCTGTGATGTGAAGTCAGATGGGATTAAACATGTGTAGGATTAAATGTTTTTAACTGAGAGTATGAGACATTTTTGAAAGTTTATGAAAGGGTAGATGTAGGTAATTAGTAGTGCGAAAAATGTTACGTTGCACGCTAAAATTAATCTGCTTTAAAAGAACAAGGTTGAATAAAACTGATATTGCACTAAATTTTACTGATTAACATACTAATTCTTTAGTTTCTTATATTAAAAAAAAATTGAAATACCAGAAAAAGCTATTCAAACTGATGATGATATCAAAAGGAAGGGAAACATTAGACATGCACCTTTATTCTGTAGACTTTCTGGACAGCATAGATCTAAAAAAAACTTCCATGCTGGACTGGGAGTGATAGAAAAACATAGAATGTGCCAGCTGCATCTCCTCCCGGGCATGCTGTAAAAATCAGCTAAGGGATTCGAGGGTTTCAGTATTGTAATTTAGGCGATGGGCTGACAACCTGTCACTATAGTATAGCAATATACATATCTATCTGGAATAACCCTCAAAACTTGTCAGACGTGGCGGAACGACTTTTGGGTCGTTTTCGCTCTGCCTACCGCATTAGGGATAAAGGCGTGATTTATGTATGTATGTATAGATCTAAAAAAAACAGTAAACAGCTGCTGATAGGTACTGATAAGCACATTGATAACATTATAGTGGCATTTTATACGTTTTTGAAATGCGGTTGTTGTTTTTTTTTTCATATTTATGAAGCTAATAAACAAACGATGCACCTGACAGATTATCATATTCTGCATTCTCTGCATTTTACAATGTACAACTACTAGATATTAATATGCAGGAAAACATTGTTATAATATAATTACTACAGTAGAGATGTTACATAAAGAATTAAATTACAAAAAAAATAACTGATTGCTTGCTTTTGAGAGAAGTCAACCTATTTCACTAAACTGGCTACCAATAAAACAAATAATTAATTTGCTATTAATACTTACACGTGGAAAATACAAGTGTCATCAATTCTGGGTTAGCTCGCTCCTGGTCTAGATACATACAATCACACCTTTATACTGAATGAGGTAGGCAGAGTGTAAACGACCAATGAAAAGACGACCTAGATACAAGTTACGTCATATATATCTTTGCATCTGTAGAAAAAATACTTAGTACAATCTGTTTTTTTTTTTGTGTTAGCATAGCAGCTACAACATCATTTTAATATTTTCAAAATAAAATGTTGCATTCACATGGTAGAGTACGAAACATCCGCTGGGCTTGGGGCATTTTGAACATCCATTAACTAAGTTATTTGTAAAGTACAAGGACTACTTAAATACCTATTTGTTGGTATTCAGTGTACAATGTGAAGCTAATGCACAAGATTACATTCTATATTGTATAAATTACCATAATGCTTTGCAATTTTTGAAAAATATTTTGGCTCTAGTAGGGTGAAGTTGCCAATGTTGGGATTTTCCTAGGCGTAGAGTCAATTTACGCAACTGCATACCCTACTATGCACGGTTTGGCTGGTTCAGTCCTAAACGTCTTTTATACGGGATAAATGCATTTTTAATTGTTTTATATCTTGTAATACATTTTTTTAACTTTCCATAACAAAGGCATTGTTCAATCCTCGTGACACACTCAAGTCGTCACATACTAAATCATAATACCTACATTATGATACCGCGCATTCCTCGTGGGTGCTTTATCATACATAAATGTGTAATGCGATCAAAATTATACATGCGCATAGCAAGCAGCCTGGATCGTGAGGGCAGAGAGATCTTAGATTATAATGTTTAGTTAAGATTATGAAATTGATTATAATTTTCGTATTGTAATCTCTTATGTAAGTTCGTGCTTTCTTTGTTTGTTTAAATGGATTCTGCCGGGCTACCATACATGTTTTGTTAATTATTTACGTGTTTAATAGATATCATAGGTTATTACATACGTAAGAAAAACCTTTTAGTGTAGGTATGACTGTAGAGAAAAGATTTGAATATATTTTTATTTTGTTTGAATTTTATCCAATTTATGCCATTTCCTATACAAAGAGTTAATTATTAATAGATCAAATAATGTCAATCTGAGAGCGATATCGTGTATAAATTTGATAGCCAGATTAGAATAAGTAATACAAATTACATTCCTGTCAAAATCTTAAAATTGCTGCCTGAATTGAGAGCTGATTAATAATAATATTAAGGCGAGCCTTCTATTTATTTACCTTTATCTCTTCTCAATCTTCTCTGTCAATGTTTACTTTACAAAAACTCTTCCCCAATGAACTTTTCGCGAAACCTCCCAAAATCCACAGTGACCTCGCTCAAAATTCTTGACATTAACATTTTGCAAAAGCAATTTATTGCGTTAATTTGCGACCTTGGCATCACATTAAGAAAATTGAGGCAGGTATGTTGAGTTATTACAGTTATGCAGCGATTTTTTGACCAGGATTTTTTTAGTAAATTTTATTGTTATTTATGCAAAAAAAGATATGATAAGTATCCCATAATGTGCCTATTTTAAAGCTATCACCATTTTGATTGCCAGATTTGATTTGGTATTAGTAATTCAGTCTGAATTATTCTACTGAATGTGGGATCAATGTCACAAAGATATTTTTGTGAACATATTGAGGTACTTGTGCCTGCACTATTATTATTAGTAGAGAAGTACCTGATTAAGAACTAAGATTCATAATTAACTATTTTAAAATGCCCCAAAATAAATTTTCTTAGTATTCTGCATACACGTTAAGGAGCTTTGAACTTTTAAATGCTGTCATTCCCACTGCAGACTAACCTTCACACCAAGTCACCAACCGTCACACCATCTTCACCTCTGCTCTCAATTTCGACATAAAAAAAACATGATTCCCTTGTTTCATCTCAATATTGACCATAAAAAACACAGTTGGTGATTCTGAGAGCAATCGTCACTGCTTCCTTATAAGAGAGTCGTGGAAATACGCTAACTCAATGCTGTGACTAAGATCGTTTCCGTGAAATTTACGTAGGACTTCTTTACGGAATAATGACGTCACATTGGGTATTCTTTTTTTTAAATTACAGACATATATTTATGTGACGTCATATGAGCATATATTTTCTATTTTTTTACTTGTCTTAAAATACATAGAGTAAGTATTATTGTCTTCTTTGTTGTATTGATAGAGTTTGAAATTTGAATATCAATATATAGAATTTTCATGTAGAAACTTAACTTTCGTTATAAAAAAGTTTGATATAGTACATTTTAATACCGATATTAGGTATTATTGTGTTGGTTAGCGAAAGGATGCCTTAAAACTTCCCACGACCCACATTTTTCTCGTAAAGCCCATTTGACTCCAAAATCGTAATCAATAATCGTATCCTTTCCTTTTACAAAGCAATTCAATGAAATGAATTATTCTGAAATGAATTCTTTGGAACAGTTTTTTTTTTATTAGG